>JAOXYD010030761.1:0-14152 GCA_028565735.1 Pinacopodium congolense | reverse complement strand
ACTTAATATACACATAAATCACATGGATTTATCCTTAAAACCAATTCAAACAAGCACTAAATCATGTTTTTAATATGTACACTTTACAAGCTATCAAATATCCCCACACTTAAGTTGTTGCTTATCCTCAAGCAATGACTTAAACATCTACCTAAACAAAATCAATCAAGAGTTGTTAAATAATTGAACCAAAAAAAAAACAATGTTCTTGAGTTGGTTTACGAAACACAAACCTTTTCATGACAAAAAAACCTTGGTTAAAATACATGAATTCACATAGTTAGTAAAAAGTTGACATTTTATATACAACATCAAACAACCATGGAGTTACATATGGATTATCATATAAAGTTGTTCAAGGACATTACCATTGATGTAAAGTATTACTCAATTTAAAAATTGAAAAGGAATTTTGGGGTTTTACTTTGTCATTTGACATGAGGGAAAACATTTTGTCATGAATGCACCCTAGATACTTAACTTAGTTGCCTTTTTCAAGCTTGTTTACAATGTCATCTAGACTTTTGATATAAAGGTGAAAATTTTGTCATGAACACCCTTGGTTACTCAACTAGATCAGAATCACAAATGGCTACTAACTCTACTTTTACACTTCAACCTCTTATTTGGTACTACTTATTCATTAAACACACACCTTATTCCAAATGTATATAATAATTCATATATAACCACATTTGACAATTGATATTTAACATAAAAGGTGCCCATAATCACATAGAAAAAAGGAAGAAAATAAAATTTTAGGTTAAAAATAAATCAAGAGTTGTTAAATACTCCCCTTTTTCAGAACATGGATGAAATTAAAACATTATGATTAAAAACTAACTCTCAATCTCAATCGTTCAAGAGGGAATATTTAAGTCATCACTATCAGACTCTTAATAGCTAAAGTGTGATGATATATAATCAATTAAAGCATTTCAATTCACATTCAATTCCCCCTCCTCAACACTTGTACCAAATTATCCTTAATTTGGATCAAACAAGATAAAGGACAGAAAGAGTAAAAGACGGGAAACGAGAACAACACTCCCCTAAAAGTGACATCTAAAGTGGATTAACCATGAGTGCCTAAAGTTGAATCCATATGGTTGAAAGCTTTGAGGAATCATTCATCCAAGCTTGTGATCGAAATTGTAAAGGTCAAAACTAATGCACAAGCTTTTCAAAAGATTATATCAAGATAGGATGAGAAAAAAGACAAAAGCATACAATAAGGGACGTAAAACTAATTCCTATAAATGAAAATGTTTAAAACATTCAAAATGATGTGAGAATAAAAATTAAATCTAAAGGAAGGAAAAAATAAAAGATAATCAAAAGTGACTGTAGCATTTAAGACCTTGTACATAGCTATCAGGCATTGTTGATGGGCCACCTTCTTGGTTTTTTTAATTATTTTTGTAATTAACCCTTAAAAAAGTGTAAAAGAATCTTGCCTACAACCAAAAATAAATTAATAAGCCATGAAATCCATTTTTAAACATTACAATGATCATTGAATAGGTAATTGCAGAAAAAGTATCACATAATGTAATTTGTTTAAAAAGTGTTCAAGTCTAAAGCTTATGGATCATTTGAAATTAGCAACCTTTTAGTGCAAGATGTAAACATAGCATGTGTAATTAAATAATTAAGCATAACGGGATACATGGTAAGGTGCATCATGAAATGAAATTGTCATATAGCCTATCTTAAAGCACCTATGGAGATATCAATCCCAAGCAAAAGCAATATATGCTATTCCTAATCAATCTAAGAATAATGTGCATCCATCTTAATTCCTTAATCACTGCAAACCATGGTTATTATCAATATTTGATTCAAAAAAATTGTCATCGAGTGTTTAAAAATTCAATTAACTCAAATAATGGATTAAAGATCATGAACATGTGAGAATTATATACTAATCTTATATAAACACTTACCTATATGAATAGTCTTTCAAAGTTGAGCTTGGGTGAGTTAGGGAATAATATACATGAGAGAATCCATATGCTAGATAATTATAAATCAACACTTGACACAAATATTAATGGACTATCCCAAGTGTATGACCAAAAACACATGTTGAAACTCTAAGCCATCGTAAAATCCCCAACTTTCAAGTGTTCGATGTAACATACATAGATGATTTGATGCAAACTTTTGAATTGATACACAAAGAGTTGAATTGGGTCTGAAAATATGAGAGGATAAATATTTCCATTGATCTCTAGTTTAAATACTCTCTAATCCATTCTCAAACAACATCATTCATAATTAACATAAATATAGAAACCAAATTTGATTAAAAAAACCTAAGAGATCTAAAACTTAAAATCAGATGAAAATGAAATCAAATAAAATATGCCAACACACAAATCTATATGCAACACCTTCTAAAAACAAAAATAGAAAGAAATCTAATTAGATGAAATAACAATGGGTCACCTCACAATAAGCTCTTCTTTAAGGTATTTTAGCAGGACCTTAATGCTACAACACCTATCATGTGATGTCTCTCTTCAGTCCTTTAGACTATACTAGGTACCTTAGAAAGAGATCTTGATATCCAATCCCCTATCTATAGTCAGAAATCATTATACTAGTAAAACCAAAATGTAAAGGTACTTGTTTCTCTTCATTAAAGATTGTGACAACAACAGTTTCTTTTATTTTTTTCATCCACTTTGACTGTTGGCTCCCCTTGACTTGCTGTGATGTTATCCTTATCTTGCTCTATTGGCTCTACTTCTATACTGGTAGGCATAATTACTCTCTTTTGTTTTGCAATGAGTTCAACTAACTGGCCAACTTGTGTTACCAAGTTGTGTAGGGAAGTCTCTATGGCTATGAATTGAGCTGCTATTGTACATGTAAACTTGACTAACAACTTTGTCAACCTTGATTCTTCTTCTTTTGGAATAAGCTACTGTCATGTTGTGAATGGAGGTCTCTATGTCTCTAAGCCGACCTTATGATGTAGATATGGCTTTCATTAATAGTCTTCTTAACCTTGATTCATCATCTTGTTATTGATAATATTCCATCAGAGGTTGATTAAAGTACGTTGAATTAGCTCATGGTGAATTATAGGTATTGCTCCAATGGTTATTGTAAACCATTCCATCTATCCTCCACTTATTAATTGAAGCTTCTTGGTCTTTTTGCCATCAGTAGTCTTGTCATTGATTACTTTTCCAAGCCATTGCATTGACTACCTATACTTAAAAAACTAGCACATTAGAATAATAACAATTTATTTTGGATTACCAAGAACATAAGATTCATAAGATTTTTTTTTCATAATCAAATATAAAAAAAGAGTAAAGAAAAGAAAAGAAAAAGATAGTCTAACAAAGAATAGAAAGGATTAATAATGACAAAATCCTCAACAAAGTTGCCAAAAACTTGATGATGATTTTGAAGTACCTAAGTTTTAAAAGACAAATAACTAAGAACACACAAAAAAATATCCCAGCACATAAAAGACAAGTGTACCTATCGGATATAATATAGCTAGGATGAATCAAAGTGTCGAACCATAAGGACTTCTATTACTGACAAATTTCTATCTAAATTTAGCTAGCTACTCAAAATTGAAAGGTTGATTGATTAATTTGGTGATTAAAAGAAACAAACAAATAAAATAAAATTCCTAGATAAACTTATAAGGAGAAATAATCAATGATGAAGGTAGGACTTAGGTAATTAATCCTTTTATGATTGTGTACATACTCATCGCTTATCTTTATTTAACTCAAATTTTAGATTTGTTAGACAATAGATTCCCCAATGTAAATTACACTCTTTCTCAAGCAATGTAATTCTATTCAAATCAATTAAACTTAACGGAAGTTATTTCTATCCCATTATATTGAATTGCATGTATTAATCTATTTTATGGAATCTTTTTTTTTTGGCTAAATTCACATATAACCTAGACATCTTATGTAGTATTATCTCTAACTCCCCATGCAAGATATTTTATTCATAGAATGACCTAATGCATATAAGAAATTTTGTAATCTCAATCATACACATAATTGAAGCTTTGAAATCAACGTTCACATTTGCATAACAATTAGATCCAAAATAATTAACATCCATAAAAAAAATCTAATTTAGAATCCTAGAACTTAAGAGTTAAAATAAGAATAACAAAAGCGCTACATCCTAGAGTTTATAAAAACTCAAATCCTATAAAAAGCTTAACTCATAAACATAATTCCAATCACATAAACAAATAGAAAGACAAAAGGAATAAGAAAGCTCATCATAGGTCTTTTTAAATCCTTAAATTCTTAATGTTGAATGGCAAAATCCTTCCTTGAACCTTGAGTTCTTCCTTTGGATAGTTCCTCTCCTTTAATCTTGGTTAAAAACCTTTAAAAATGACCTAGAATATGTTGTATCCTTTTAGCAGCTGAATGGATGCCTTTTGTAGCAACCAGAACACCTAAAAACCTAAAATTAGGTTACGTAGGGGTGTGAAAAATGTCTTGATGGCATGATGCTGCCCGTGATTCATACTAGACCAAAATCGCGAGTATCGTCATGGGTATGATGATGCTTCTGATGCTTGATAGCTTTCTGCTGCACTTGGTATTTTCACGATATCTTCTCCATTCTTAATCCAATTGTTATGAAATTTGGTATGGAGCTTCTTGACATGGGTTTTTGCACCTTGTAAATTTTCATAACAATTGGAGCTCTAAAACTACACCTAATGCCTCCCCTAAGTTAGTTGTACCATATTTGGTACTTAACTAAGCTTGTCTTACTCTTTACTTTGTGCACTCCTCATGGCTTGTTAAATAAACTTGGAATTTGGTGTGGAATTTCATAACACGATTCTTTAAGTCTCTAAAGTGTTTCAACATCTCTTTTGGTTCCAAAATTGCAATGAATTGCTCACCAAAGTCTTATAAAACATGATCAAATATAGACAAGGCTAAATAACATCTCAATTAAAGGTTTTTAACTCAATATACAAAGAAATCACATGGATTTATACTTAAAACCAATTTAAACAAGTACTAAATCATGTCTAAATTATTTAGCCTTTTCATTCAAAGGTTTTTAACTCAATATTCAAAGAAATCACATGGATTTATACTTAAAACCAATTTAAACAAGTACTAAACCATGTCTAAAATATGTGTGCTTTTCAAGCTATCAATAGTATAATGCATTAAAATTATTACATGTTTTAGAAAATTATTTGCAATTGATGTTATTTTTAATTGGTATTACAACATATGATTTGATATTATTTTTAAATTGGTATAAGAATCCTTTTATAATTTTTGGAATTGGTATCATATTTTACAAGTGATATCATTTTTGAAATTGGTATATGTTTTTGAAAAATCATTTTTTATGAGTACTTTTTCCTTTATGTGATTAACTTGTTTGAAATGCACAAATTTAGGGAGAGTAAATCATTTTGCATGGTATTATTTGTTTTAGCTAGAAAAAATCATTTTGGATCCATATTCATGTTTATGTTTTTCCTCTAGGGCATAATATGACATATAATGTGAAATATGTGTTTTAGCTGCATAATAGGCATAATATGCAAACTTTGTGATTTTTTTTTGCAAAATATCATATGTGTGTGTGTGTGTGATGAAAAAGTTATACAATATGTGTTTTTGTTGTATAAAGATGCATAAAAAGTTTTTTTTGATGCATTTTTCACATAATATATGACAATAGTCATTCTTAAAGCATAATGATGTATAATATATGCTTTATGATGCATTTTATGTATCTTGTCCCTTTTCATGTTTTATTGTCCTGTAATGTGTAATTGTATACATTTAAAGGGAGTATAATGTACAATTGGTATATTTTTATAAGATGCATAAATTAAGAGGGAGTAAATTTTAGAAATTAATTACAATTGATTTTCTTTTTGATGATGTCAAAAGGGGGAAAGAGTAATGTGATATTAAGGAATAATATGAGTTTTAAATATAAAGTAAGACAAGGATATCATTTCTTAATGCATGAAGCATTTAAATAAAATGTGTTACATATGTGTATTATGTGCTTTTAATATTACATATTTTATCATCATAAAAAAGGGAGAGATTGTCGAACTAAGGGAGGTTCAAATCATGTGCTTTAATGATGATTTTTTTTTTGTATTACTAATGTAATAGTTTTGATGTGTTAGAAGTCTAGGTTGATGTAGAATGTGAAAGGACATGTATTGGAGCCTAAAGTAGAAAAACATCAATAAATAAAAGAGGATTGGAGCAAGCATTGAACTGTTTAAGTGAAGATTAGCATATGAAGATCAAGGTTGAATAGGTTTAAGATTATGTCTTGGTATGTAACTTAAACTTGAATTTAATTAATGCTTAAAAAATGGCTCACATTTGTATGTCATATTTACATGAATATTTGCATATAGGTTTTGAATAAATAGTTTAGTGCTTAGTTGAAGTTGATTATGGCGTTGGCATATTAGGATTTGTTTTTGGTGTTTTATTAGAATAAAAATACAGAAATAAGTGGTAACATGATGAATTATGTTAAAATATGCCTCTTGATGAGTCCAAGTGTTTTAATGTATTGTACTTGTGTATTTCGATTTATTTAAGTCAAGTTTGTATGTGAATTTTGGTTTTTGGAATGGTTGTGAAAGTTGTTCAATATTTAAAAACTAATGAAATAGTAACTTATTATGAAACTTTTTATAAGATAGGTCAAATTATGTGTTTATGATGTTTGAATCAATGTAGTTATTGAAACAAGTTTAAAATGTGCATTTTGAAACTTGTATAAAGTATTTTTGGAGTAAAAGAAACAAGTTTGATATGTTTATATGTGCGTTTAGTTTTGGTTTTAAACTAAAGTTTTAAATCTTAATTTAATTTGTTATAAACCAAGGAATTTCATGTTTATTTATCATAATTATATGTCTTGGTATAACATTTTACTCGTGGAACGATTTATAACTTGTTTCGAATGATTTGGAGTTGGAAAACTTGGTTTGAATTGGGTTTTATCATGTTTTAAGTGTATTAGCAAAGCCTAGAATCACATCTACACAATGATCAGTTGATTGATCCAAATAATTGATTTACCGATACATCTGTTGACCAATCCCCTATCAAATGCAACTCCAATGGCTAGTTCTGCTTTCGAGTTTTAACATAATTTTAAAAATGAAACATCTCTTTCTTACATCTGATAACTTTAATCCCTTCTAAAATCTATTCTTTTTATATGTGTGTGTGTGTGTGTGTGTGTGTGTGTGTGTGTGTGTGTGTGTGTGTGTGTGTGTGTGTGTTATAAAGCTCTCATTAAGTTTCTAATGCCATTTTGAGAATATCCTAAGTCTTGAAAAAAAAAAATCCTCCATATTCCAAGTTTATGAGTTTTTATGTTCTTATTGTTCAATCCTATAGTTTCATACTATAAAATCATGTTTTTTGTTTTAAATTTTTTGTTCTGGTTAGTAAAGGTTCTAGGAAGTTTATTAGACTAATTATAAGTAGGTTTTACATCATTTGATAGGCTAGAGACATTGGTTTTTGATTTGGACATAAAACATAGAATATTTGAAAATTGATGTATTATTTTTTATTCCATCTTTTTGTTTCATGATTTGATTTTTTTATTGCTTGAATTTTTTTGTTCCCTGATTCATTAAGGTCGCGATATCTATATGTTGTTTTTATGCATTTTGAAAGGAGAAAATTATTTATTGATGAGTTGGAACATAAATACTGCATAATTGATAGCTCCTATGTTCTATTGATTTAATCTTGCTCTTGGATGATTTATTTTTAGTTTTTATTGCTTCAAATTGTTGTTGACAAACTTTTTTTTACTTCTAAGATGTTTGTTGCATTGATTTTTGTGCCATTTGGGAGGTTTAAAAATATTTATCTTAAAGTTGAAACTTAAATACTGTAGTTTTAACATCTTGTATATTTCATAAGTTCAATCTGGTTATTTCAAGCTTTAATTTTGTTTTTGTTGCATTAATTAATCAATTAATGTTGTTTAAAGTTCTAAAAGGATTTTTATAATTTCTATTTATCTTTCGAAGTTGCATAAATGTTTTTAGTGGATACACTTTCATTAATACACCATTAATGGTTTGTATTGGTTACTTAATTAGATATTCATCTTATGTTTTATTGTTATTAGTGAAAAGGCTCTTCTTTTCCATCAAAAAGAGTATTTTGATAGGCTTCTCTTGACTTATGATAAATAAGATTTGAGTTACTTATGGTTGTGAAATGTGATTTGCATTAATTTATGCAATATATGAGCACTAAAGATAAGATACGTGATTGTGCTTGATATTGTTGTGTTCATTGTATCATTTGACGCCTTTAAGTATTAGTTTTAATTAAGTTAAGTTTGGGAAGTGTTGTGAGGTTTAAGAGCTTGATTTTGGGGCTTTTGGTTAGGAACAAAATTTTCCATTTTAGTTTGATTTAAATGGTTCCTCTTCACCCATTTAAAGGAACGTTATAAGGGTTCATCTTCATCCATTTGAAGGAAGATTATAAGGGTTCCTCTTTATCCATTTGGAAAGCAGGATTGTGCGAGTTATTTTTTAACCCTTAAGTTAGATTGTAAAGATTCCTTTTATCCTATGGAAAGAAAGATTATAAAAGTGTCTCTTTACCTTCTTTTGTAAAAAATAATAATAAAAGAAGTTGTAAGAGTTATTCTTCATCATAAGTTAGATTAGTATAGTTAAAACTTCCAACAAGTAGTTGGAGAGTGGATTAGGTAATTGTTAGGGCTTGCTAAACCAATATAAATCCTTATATTCTTCCTTACCTCATCTCTTTATTTTGATAATGTTTTATGTTTGATTGATAATTGAATAAATTTGATTGATATTTACATACATATCATTATAGGTTGAACTTTGGTTTAGTGATTCCATATTATGAAAATTGGTTTAGGTGGTTATTATTTAGTTTAGTAAGAAAATTTTAAACACCAATCTCTCTCGGATGTCATAGGGCTTTTAGATGTAATGGCCCGAAACTCAACCAAAAGTTTCTATTAGTGATCATAGTAAGTAGGCTTTGAACCCTCTTTCTATTTCTTGTTAATCTAAATTCTCACTTATACACACTATCTTATTGATTCTACGTTCATCAAAACCTATAACTAATTAGATGATCCTTCGAATATCTTATGGCCACCTTATAAAATAACAAGCCAGAGTTGCATTCTAAATAATCTAAAACATGAAAACCATCCTTGAGACTTCACCACCTAATTTTAAATCAAAATTTCCAAAAAAATAAACGTGACCCTTTATATAATTATTTTAATTAAATAACATATGCCCTCATTGTTTTCCAATAATAGCGTTCACAGCCATGTGTTAACTTGAAAGTATGATAAAATCACGTAAGTCTAATGGCACTAGTAGCATCATGTCTCTCTTAGATTTTACTTAGACATAAGTCTAATCCCCAAAATGGTTCTGACAGAGGTAGTAAGAATGGGGAGGAGAAGGAAAGTGGAATTAGAGGAGAGTAGAATATTGCCATGTAAGGAGGGTCTGAAGGGAGGAGAGAAAAAAGAAATTAAAAAAATATTATTTTAATATTGAAGTTAACAATATTTTCCATAATATCAAAATGGTGCCATTTTTTTCCAATAGCAAATAAATGCCTCTAATCACTATATGGTAGTGTTACGTGGTCATATCATGTAGAACAAATTTAATGATAAAATGACAGGAAAAAGTAATTTGAATCTTTAAAAACCCATTTAATAGTTTTGAAGCCTTAGAAATATAATTGATAATTTATCAAGCCACGGGATTCGAATGATTTTAAGCCTTGTTCTTAATAGACCCCACTATTGAAGTTCTAAGTTTTTAGCTCTATAAGGTTATAATGGCCTAATGGGCCCAATGGTTAATATACTACTCTTTAAAGAAATCATCGACTTGTAAGGGAATTTAAATGCCATAAAGTGAAAATTTTCTTCATCCAGATAAATAGATGTAATAAGAGATCAATACTATACCATTTATAATAGATTTGTGACTTCCTTGGTACAATAAAATCTTGTT
Organism: Pinacopodium congolense; assembly: GCA_028565735.1. Taxonomy (NCBI): domain Eukaryota; kingdom Viridiplantae; phylum Streptophyta; class Magnoliopsida; order Malpighiales; family Erythroxylaceae; genus Pinacopodium; species Pinacopodium congolense. The sequence goes on along the minus strand of JAOXYD010030761.1, from coordinate 4,074 downwards.
TTGAGTAGTATGTCAAGTAAAATGCGTCAAACCTAAGGATTTTACAACATTTTAAATGTTTTGTAATTGTAAAGCAAAATTCTACAACACTGTGCATTAAATTTCACTATAAAGGCCATACAAAATCCAAATGCCAATCTTTCCTATAATAACCATAACATATGAGAAGGGTTGGCAGAAGCATTAGCCCATTTGAAAATCCTTGCGAATAGATAACGCTCATAGTTTCAGAAATTGCAACAAAGAGCCTATAAGTTCATCAATTTAAAGGAAGCTAGCATATCACCTAATAGGTCGAGGCAAACATTGTATTCACACATGGATGATAGGCATGACCTAGTTAGATTGTACTTGTATAAAAACTAGTGAGAATAAAGGGAAGGATGCCTAGGGACATGAACCCAACTGTCAGGAGAAAGATGCATATTGGCTAATTACAAAGTTAAGAGAGTGTTTATATATAATAGAAACTATGTAAGTATTATGTTCTATGTGAATATCCACCAATTAGCTAACGCTAGCACTTATGCCTTAATTAGATTTAAGAGAGGACAAATCTCTATCCTGGTCTAGTTATGAACATACCCAAGACAAAACAAGGTAATGACTATTCAATATAGCACAAATATTTCCAATCTTCAACACAATTTAAGGAGACACTCATTATGCCTCCTTAATAGCCATTTTATGCCTTATTTATCATAAATGAAATTCGTAATAGATTATGGAATAGGGGAAGTCTGGGAAGTCCTCAATATCGTAAGACAATATTATATAACTTAATTAAAAATTGGAAAAAAATATAGTCCCTTGTAAGTATTTAGGTTTTTGATAATCAAGACCTATAAAATTAAAAGGAAAACTAATTAAAAAGGTAGTAAAAATTGTTGTAAAATGTCATATAGGCTGATGAATTTTTTTTAAAATTTTGGGTGCAATCACTTCATGTATAATAAAAGTAAAAACAAGAATTTATCCCATTTTTAAAAGTTAAGATCACTTTATTCTATAACATGATTAAATCATAATATAATAAAATATCAATCTAAATTAGATTTTGTTATGAAATTTGATCCTTGCCCTCATCTTTGCTTGAATATAGAGGTATCATGTTAATCACATTAACTCCATATGTGTCTAACCTTTGACAATATCTACAAATTGATTATAAGGAATTAGAAGATAGCGATATATAGAGAGTGGAAGATTCAACACTTAGATATGAATTTTCCTTAAAACTAAAAAAAGTTTTGTTTATAATTAAAGTGAGGTGGTGAACTTGGCTCACCATTTCATATAAAGGATAACAATGATTAGATTGCAGAGATTTCCAAGCGGGTTTTCCAAAAATGTGGGATGAACTTGGTTCAGTTTCGAAGGAAAAAGATATGGTCTTAATCTTATTATTGTTTCTTAAGCAATAGATTTAGGAAGATGAGAATTTTCTTGATATTTTATAAGGCAAATTACAAAAAAAATGGAAAATCAAAGTTTAATCAATTTTGTAATCCTAGTCAAAATTTCAAAAATTGATAATAAAGTACTCAAATTTTCAATTTGTTTAAAAGATAATTCAACATTAACAATATTGTTAGCGATGCTGATGTGTCAAACATTTCAGTGCAAGTGTGGATGCTACATCAATTTCTTAATTTTTTAAAATATTTTAAAATAAAATAAATTAGAATCTTATTAAAAATCCTTAAAAAGGCCTAATTCCATCACCCCTCCTAATGTCTTCATTCTTTCCCCAAAATATCTTCATTCTTATGCCTACACTTTGTGATCAAGAATTGGGTCCCTCTCTTTTGCACTTGGTCATCTCTAGCACGTGCATTAGCTCTCAATTATCAATTATTGATTCATTGCATCTTTTAGAAAATTTGAATGTTTTTGCTGCTTGCTTGTGCTTTATGTGTGTTAGAATTATTTAGAAGCATACAAAGAGGAAGAGAGAGATATGTTGAGAAAGGAAGTGTGCAAAGGAATAATAATATCAATCTTCTTGTTAATGTTAACTATATAAGTAGTAGTGCTACTCTTACTATTGATGGTGGAATTAACAATAATTCGGAGAGGAGGTTGGGACTATATAGCCAAATAGCTAAAGGTGGAAGTCAACATTCTTCTCCTATTATTTTTCCTGATAAACGAAGTAAGAAGGCCAAGGATTTTTCGAGATGTATGGATAATACTACTATCATCAAAGTCGATAGAAATGAACTTCGATTGACATAGGAGTAGGAGTGAGGTACTGCAGGAAGAGGAGATGAACAATTTGATCTACTGGGATATGTTGTTTTCTTTGGCAAGCTTGCTTTATAAATGAAAACATTCCTAGTTATCGAAACCTTTGGGAATTTAGGTAAAGAATGAAGAAATTAGGGATTTTTGGCAAAGTTAAGGTTTTTAAGGATTTTAAATAAAGTTATAATTTAAATTTATTTTAAAATGTTTTAAAATATTAATTGAAAAATTTTAAAATAACATGGCATTTATATGTATGCTAACATGTTGAATTATTTTTACAATAAATTAAAATTTTCAATGTATTATTATTATCTAAAATTTCATTTAAAATTGTAAAATTACTTAAAGTTCGAAATTTTATTTTTTGTGTAATTTACCCTATGCTATCCATGTTTTACTTGATCTTTCATACAATAGCTCTAACATAGGAAGAAGTTATGCTTGTTTTGCTGGATTTATTGATTTCAAGCTCAAGCACTGCATAAGAAAAAGAAGTCAATTGTATCCAAATACTTGCATCTTCTGGTGAGTACTTTTGAAAATTGATATCATAAGAAAAAGGTCTACAAAGTTTAATGAATTTGATTAATGATTGCTTTAGTGCGGTTACAATATATTACTTATTACAAGCACTTAGCTCACTCTCAGTCTCAAATTCAACATCTCAGGTCTTATCATTATTAACTTGGGAGACTTTATCAAGGATGGAAATTTAACATTTCAACATAGTTCTTATAACATCCTTAAGCCCAATTTATTAAGGGGATATTTGGGTCAACTTCCTGTTTCCGTTTCAATTTATGTTTTCTATTTTTTTTAATATTTTCATTAGTTTGGTGTGTCTTTTGGGATTTTTTTTATATTTTTCAGTTTCTTTTTTAGTGTATTATTTTTTCTATTTTTGTGCTATTTTTTCAATTTCTGTGTTTAGAAAAACAAAAATTAAGAACCAAAATAAGAAATCATACCAAACATCCCCTAAGTTAGCCCAAACCTAAAGTTACTTAATAAAGAAAACATATCTAAGAAAATTCCAAAACCTTGAAGCTTCTTCTCTTCCTTGGTTTCTTTGTCCCAAACAAGCTCCCTTTATGCTTTTTATGCCAATCTTTTCCATTTCTTGGTGATACAACTATTTCTACTACTTTTTTCGTCCTTTATTCAAATAATAAACTTAATAATGGTAGATCAATATTTGATTTTTATCTCCTTTTCATATTATTTCATTGTATAATTGCCATTTCATCTATCTTATTAGCATTGTTTCTTCTACTAATGTAATTTTAGTTGCTTTCATTTTATTTCTTCTAGATGGTTAGTTATTTGATAGTGAAACAGAGGATGATCAGATGTTTCTTAAATGAATTGCCTAGTAGTAAGTCTGAAATTGATATTTATGGTTATCCATCGATTATGAATATGATTTTTAGCTAAATTTAAGTGATTGATAATTGTGTTTTTGTATGTGTTTTTCTAAGTATTTTACATGTGTTTCTTGCATAATAAGTTATTATTATCATGTTTTAATATTTATTTTGTGTGTTTTTATTTGGTATAATTTTAATTATTGTTTTAATTGTGTTTCGTGTTAATTTGGAGTAATTTTTGTTTATTTAAGTTTTTTATTTGTGTTTTGTGTTTTTATTATTATTTAATTATTAATGTTGGAATAGAATTAAATTTTATTGGTGTATTTATTTATTATATAGGTAATTAAAATTTAAAAATTAAAGTTGAAAAGAAAAAAAGAGAAAAAAAAAAGAAAAGAAAAAAAAGCAGCAGAAGAGGCCAGCAGCTCTAGCCCAGGCGCTCAGACACCTGCTC
>JAOXYD010030751.1:0-14153 GCA_028565735.1 Pinacopodium congolense | reverse complement strand
TCAGAAACTCAAGATCAAAGCGTTTGAAGGGGAGGGTTTGGGTGTAGCAACCTCATGGGTCATCCTATACCTACCTAAAAGAGAATAAAAAAGTTTATTGCAAAAATGTGATCCCCTATCACTAATGATAACCCTAGGAGTGCTAAAACGTGAGAAAATGTTTTTCTTAAAAAATCTGACCACAACCCTAACTTCATTTATAGGAAATGCCTCTACTTCTACCCATTTACTAACATAATCATCTGCAATCAAAATGTATTGATTGGAGTAAGACTTAGGGAATGATTTCATGAAGTTTCTCCAAACATCAAAAACCTCACAAACAATAATGTTAGTCAATGGCATATCATATCTCTTACCAATGTTTCCAACCCTTTGACACCTATCACAACATTTAAAAAATGCAAATGCCTCCCTAAATAAGGTGGGCCAATAAAAGTCACACTCTAAGACCTTATGAGCGGTCTTAAATGTACCATAATGTTCCCTAGCCTATCTAAAATGCCAATGATGTAATACAGAGGACATTTTCTCTTCAGGAATGCAACGCCTAACAATACCATTCACACAAATCTTGTATATAAAAGGGTCATCCCAAAGATAGTGTCTTACCTCAGACATTTTTTTTTCTTTTGAACATAAGAGAAATTAGGGAGATAGATATTACTAGTAAGGTAGTTCACATATTCTAAAACCCAAGGAGTGGCTGCCATAGCCATCATTTGCTCATCAAGAAAAGTCTCTTGGATGTCCTTCTTTGTCGTACTCTTTATGGAAGCTTCATCTAACTTTGACAGGTGAGCAGCTACAAAGTTCTCAACTCCTTTCTTATCCCTCAGTTCAATGTCAAACTCCTGTAAAAGTAACACCCAACGAATTAGTCTTAATTTAGCATTGGGTTTTGTCATCAAGTATTTTAAGGCTACATGGTCAGTATACACAATCACTTTAGACAAAACTAAATATGATATAAACTTATCAAAAGCAATCACAACTGCCAACATCTCTTTCTCTGTGGTCATGTAGTGGTGTTGTACTCTGTTCAGAGTCCTACTTGCATAAAAAATGGGATGTAAGATCTTACCTGGTCTTTGGCCTAAAATAGTACCCACTGCATAATTACTTGCATCAAACATTAATTCAAAAGGAAGAGACCAGTCAGGGGTCACAAGTATAGGAGCAATCATAAGCTTATATTTTAGCAATTGAAAATTTGCATACATTTATCATGAAAACAAATACAAATTTTTTTCAAGCAACTCAGTCAAAGGTCTAGCAATCTTAAAAATATCCTGAATGAAACTATAGTAAAAACCAGCATGACCTAAGAAACTTCTAATGGATTTAACATTATTTGGTGGTGGAAGTTTCTTAATGACATCTATTTTTACTGGGTTTACCTCTATACCCTTGTTAGAGATCTTGTGACCTAATACGATGTACTCTTGAACCATGAAATGACATTTTTCCCAAATAAGTACTAAATGGGTCTCTTTACACCTAATCAAGACTTTATCTAAGTTATCTAAGCATGCATCAAATAAAGTACCAAATACAGAGAAGTCATCCATGAAAATCTCAATGCAATATTCAAGCATGTCAAAAAAAAAAAAAGCCATCATGCATCTCTGAAATGTAACTGGAGCATTGCCTAAACCAAATGGCATGCGTCTATATGCAAATGTATTATAAGTACATGTAGAAGTTATTTTCTCCTGATCTTTTGGGGCTACCAGAATTTGCAAATATCCACTATATCCATCTAAGGTACAATAAAAATCATCTCTAACTAATTTCTTAGTCATCTGATCAATAAAAGGTAAAGGAAAATGATCTTTCTTGATGGCATCATTCATCTTCCTATAATCAATGCACATTCTCCACCTAGTTAGCTTCATAGTGGCTATTAATTCATTTTTCTTATTTTCAACCATAGTGGTGCCTCCTTTTTTAGGCACCACTTGCACAAGACTAATCTAACCAGAATAAAAAATAGGGTAGATAATACCTGCATCAAGAAGCTTTACTACTTCATCTTTCACTACCTCCTTCATATGTGGGTTAAGTCTTCTCAGGGGCTGCATCGTTGCCTTGCTTCCATTCTCTATAAAAATGTGGTGCGTGCAAAAGGAAGGGCTTATACCTTGATATCCATAATGGACCATCTAATGGCCTTCTTGTGGTCCCTCAGTACCCTCAATAGTTGCTCCTCTATAGCACCTGACAAACAAGAAGACATGATAACTGGTAAGTGCTCAGGTGGGTTAAGAAAAACATACTTTAAATGACTTAGAAGAGATTTAAGGTTAGAAGAAGGAGGCTCTTCAATTGAAGGTTTCAGTAATGGCTTGACTGGATGTTGAAGAGGCTTGTATACTCTATATTATGTCCAACACACATGTTCTAACTCAACTCCAGGGTTCTCCAACTCTGCTTACAATTCATCGCCTAACTCTTTTAGCATTCCTTGCGCTCCCCCTTCCAACAAATCTGCATAAATAATAGAAGAATTGTCAACGTCAGAAGAATAAAAATCAATAAAATGACAAGAGTCAAGGGTGGAGGGATGCTTTATAGCATCGAAAACATCAAACACTAGGTCTTCATATGGAAGTCTCAAGATGAGCTTTCCACACTGCACATCAATGATGGTCTTTGCTATGGCCATGAAAGATCTCCTAAGGATAATGGGGATGTCTCAATCTTCCTCTATGTCAAGGACTAAGAAATTCATTAGGACGATGAACTTTTCGATCTTGACCAATACATCTTTTAAAACTCTTATCAGATAAATAATTAACATATTTGCTAACTAAAGTGAGACGGTAGTGGGTTTGAGCTCTACCAATCAAAGCTTCTTGTAAATAGAAAAGGGCATCAAATTAATACTCGTACCCCAATCCATCAAGGCCCTATCTATCTGTAAATAACCAACAGTGTAAAGAATAGTAAAACTCCCTGGATCCTTAAGCTTAGGTGGTAATTTCTTCAATAACATGACCAAACCCTCCTCATTCAACCTTACTATTGCATATTCTTCAAGCCTCCTCTTGTTAGATAAAATTTCTTTAAAAAATTTAGCGTAAAAAGGCATCTGTGCTATAGCTTTAGTAAATGGAATGTTAATATGTAACTACTTAATCATCTCAAAAAACTTACCAAACTGCTTATCTAACTGTGTACCTTTTAGCCTTTGAGGATAGGGGATCTGAGGTCTTACCAGATTGGTGATGGGATCAATAAATAACTTTAGACGATCCTCATTTGTAGATGGTGCTTCCTTTTCCTTCTTGTTGGCTTCTTGACTCTCATTTGCTTTACTCTTCTCTACTTCATCATTCTTCTGCTTCTCATTAATATCTGCAAGTTATTTACCACTTCTCAATGAAATTGACTTGGCATGTTCTCTCGGGTTGGTCTCAATAGTGATAAGTAATGAACCTTGAGGTCTTTCCTTCAACAAACTCATAATCTGACTCATCTAGTTTTCCAAGTTTTTGATAGAGGCTTGTTGGTCTTGCAATTAAGCTGTAGAGATAGAAATGTATTTTGTGACTAAATTTTAAAAATTGGGCCTTTTAGATAGATGGGGGGCCTTAAAGCCTGAAGGTGACTGTCCTTGAATATTGAATTGTTGTGGATATGCCATCTGATCATTCCTGTAAGAGAAGTTAGGATGATTCCTCTGCTAAGGATTATAGGTGTTGGAATATGGATCCCCTTTCTGTCCATTGAAATTGCCCACATAATGTGCCTCTTCTTGTTTTGGAGTAAAGGGGTTCCTAACTTGGCACTTTGAAGATTGATGGGAATCTCCACCACAATGCTCACATATAACACAAATCTTCATTGATGAACTTGCCCCTCCTTTTACATTTTGCATCAAACTATCTAGCTTCCTTGTCAAAACATCCATTTGAACTGATAAAGCTACTATATTATCCACTACATGAACACTAGTAGGTTTTTTAAGATGCCTCTCGGTATGTTATTGAAAACTGATTGTGGCCATCTCATCAATCAATCTGTAAGCTTGATTTAGTGTCTTTCTCATCAAGCTACCTCTAGCTGCTGCATCAATGATATTTCTAGTTAGTGGGGTCACTCCTGTATAAAAGGTATTGATGTGTTGCCATGCGGTAAACTCATGACTAGGGCACTATGCTAACATATCTCTGAACCTCTCCCATGCCTCATACAAACTCTCATTCTCATACTGGGTGAAAGAAGTTATCTCATTCTTCATCTTGGTAACCTTGGTAGGTGGAAAAAATTTGGCAAAAAAAAATCTCATCAGCTCATCCCAAGTAGTAATAGACCCTGACTATAGAGATGCTTACTAAGCTCTTGCCTTATCTCCGACTGAAAATGGGAATAACCATAGTCTCACTGCATCATTCGACACCCCATCCTTCTTAACCAAATAAAAAATATCCAGAAAAGTTTCTATGTGGTTGTTTCGATCCTCTAAAGGCAATCTTCCAAATTGAGATACCTTGACCATGGAAGTAATGCTATGGGGAATCTCAAAGTTTACTGCTGTAATCCTCGGCCTCACAATGAGGGACATGGGTCTATTGCTATACCCTATAATTCATCATTAATTCCCTTCCCTCTTTGGAATGCTACATAAGATATTCTTCACGTTGTTCCATCTCTACAAACTACTCTTCACCCTTAAACTGTTCTTTTGTGACCTCTTCTTCTGCCTTGCTACTCTAAGCCGATCTCGCTTCTTTTATCAACCTGTGAACATTTTTCTCAATTTCAATATCTAGTGGCAAACTCTTAAACTTTTGACCACGAGTGTGCATAAAAAAAAGAATACAACTAAAAGGACACAATGAAAGCACTAAAACTAGAGATAAAAGAAACTAAAGTAAAACAATCAGGAAATTAAACAATCAATTGAAACAACTTAAATAAACAAATAAACAAGAAAATAAGAAATAAACCTGAGACAATTAGCACCGTCTAACTTAATAACTCACAATCAGGCTATCCTAGGCAACGACGCCAAATACTTGTTGCTGGTCTAACTAAGTAATATAAATGAATGAAAAATCTCTCCTAGACCAAATATAGGAGGTAAGCATACCTTGTCGATGAGTAATATGAAAAGGTAAAGACAGAGTATCTTACCTAAAGGAAATCTAATAGGCAAGCAAATTAACTAAAACAATGCAAAATTAACTTAGGAACTTAGGATTTGATTGTTTGGTAATTAAAGTAAGGCAAATAAGTCAAGTAAATAAGCAAGATGCAAAATGAACTAAATGCAACTAAACTTGACTCAAGAGATTAAAAATGGTTAAGACTTCGGACTTAATTTGGATTAGGTTTCCTAAATTTGACAATGGTGGATTAGTTTAAGACTTACCTCACTTAAACAAGTTACACCTAATGGTCATATCCATCTCTTTTCTCTTTTACTCTCAATTAACCTACTTGGTTCATAAATTACTTGGAATAAAAGACATTAAACACACAAGAGCCTAAAATCAAGGTTATTAATTCTAGGTATCCTCACACAAGATCCTAAGGCTTAGTCCACTCTTAAGTTTAAATGTTTTGATTAATCGATTTTCCGGTAAAATAAATTCTAATGGTCATGAAACTCATTCACCTAAGGCCAATATCTAGTTGATCAAGATAAATAAGGCTAAATAAGCATTCAAATAAGAAAAAATCAATTCCACATAACCTGTCATAATCCTAATCAATCCACATCCTCAACAAAAAACACTTACACACACATGATTATCAATAGAACATAAGAGATGGTCAAAACATGCATATCCATTGATTAATCAATAAATCAGAATCTTCACAAGATATAAATGTAAATACAGAATTCCAAAAGAAATATGGTCACTATATTAAAATTACTGCAAAGTTTTGGACTTGTAAGCTCCAAAAGAAAAAAACAACGAATAAAAACTAGAAAAATAAACAGTACTCTAAACAGGGCAAGAAATCGACTATGATGACAAAAACACAACTCTAATGACGGAAACTCGACTCTAATGACAAAAAATCGACTATAATGATGGAGAAGGAGAAAAATCTCTCGTGATGATGCTTAAAACCTGTGTCTCTCTCTCTCTGTCTCTCTATCGTCACCCTCGAAATATGATTGTCTGCGTCCTTTTTATGCCTTAGAGTTCTGTGCAGTAAATGAAACGCAATAGCCAGAGAATAAAACACAAGAACTGAATGCTGGAGCTCCTAGGTTTAGTCGACCAACCTTCACCATTTGGTTGATTGAAACCTCTTTATTTGCTTCATTTGATTAGCTGATTCTTCTATGTGATCGACTGAAAAACTTGTTGCGAATTATTCGGTTGACCGATGTAAGTTCGGTCGGCTGACCTTCATTCAGTTGACCGATCCTAGCCATTCGGTCGACCGATCTCTTCTTGTTTGATCGTATATACACTATTCATAAACTTCGTCGTATAAGAGATTAAGGCCCGCTATATATGGTTACATTTAAGTTTATTGCTCCCAAAACAAGCTCTAAATCTCCACAACATGTTCCAAAACCAATATTCACATGAAATTAACAATAATAACTCTATATTGATGTAATTCAACTACTAAATGGGTAAAAAAATAATGAAATATGCATTATAAAATAATGTAAAATGCCTATTAACAAAAGGACAAGCGAAGAAGAAGATATGGCGAAAAGACTGAAGATGGGAAAAGTTGGAAAACTCAGTCATGGCCCAGGCCATAGCCAGTCATGGCCAATTATGCCATATATGTACCTTAACCTAATTATTGTGATTTTTAGGTCTTTTATTAACTTAATAAGGGAATCGAGCCACCACTTCATAAAAGACAAGTCCTAAGCCATCCATAAGGGTTTTCATGCAACTTTAAAGAAGAATAATGGATCTAAAAACATTAATTTGAAGATCAAGGGCTGGATTTAATACATTAAGCATCAATGATTCAAGGATTCAAGACAACTCATCATGAGCTTCTCTATGTCATTCTTCTTTATACTTGTTTGTATGGTTAATATAACATATAGAAACTAAGGGGTCATTTGGTATTGTTGTTGGTTGTGATTTTTAGTTGTAGTTTTTATGTTTTTGTATTGGTTTTTATGTGTTGTTTTATGTTTTTTGTTGTTTTTCTCAGTTTTTGTGCTGTATTAGTGTGTTGTATTTTTTGATTTCTATGTTGATTTTATTGGTTTCTGTGTTTAAAAAAAAGAAACCAAAAAAAAAAAAAAGAAACCAATCAACCCCAAAGCTTCTCATAAGATTTGAGTTTTTACAAACTCTAGGATATAGTATTTATTGTTATTCTTGAGTTAACTCCTAAAGAATATTTATTAATGAATACTTATGACTTTAAATTAAATTATTATGTGAACGTAAACCTTGTTTTTGAAGTTTTGATTAATGTATGATTGGATTGAGAGATACATTGTAAGCATTAGATCAACTTTTAAAAAAAAATCTTGTATTGAGACTTAGAGATAGGCTTAAAAGAGAGCAAAAGAAAGGTTATTAGATACCTCAGGAAAGCCCGGCCAGAACCACACGTGCACGTTTCCCTGCATGTGGCTCGTCCTTGATAAGTTCTTTAAATTTGCGTGAAATAACATACTAATCACTAAACGGGGATGCTCCCTCCAATATGAGTGAACCTTTTCGAAATTGGTTAAGAATATGCACCACTATCCCAGCCTTGATCCAAATAGGTTCTATTGAGCATGTCTCCTTCCTAAAAGTTGTATCTTGTCTTGGGGCATCTTAGGCTTTACTAGAGAACAAAGAAAAAAGTCTTTCTCTTCCTATCTTGAATCATATTCCAGTGCGTTTATAAAAGAGGAAATCACAATGCATTTTGTAACGAAATAACCCTTTCTCTTTATTTATTATACATTTACTTTGTCTTTTTGTTCTTATTTCCTATCCATAGTTATAGAGATCGAATTTGGATTAGAATTCATAAACTAGACTAAGGGAATGCCTAATTCTTTCTCGTAAGTGAAAACAATAAAATGAAATATGTATTGGTATTTCTACAAGATGTATTTTATTGAGGGATTTAAGTTATTACTTAAGAAAGAAAAATGGCAATTCTTAAAGGATGAGATCAATTCAGAAGTACTTTTTCTACAATGTTAACATGATAACGGACATAATTCCATTGGTTGAATTTAGGAACAACCGATAAATTTTGATCCTATCTATGATACAAAATATCAAGATAAATAATACAATATGGCCTTTGGATTTTTTATGACCTTCGAGGAGCCGTATGAGGTAAAAATCTCATGTACAGTTCTGTAATAGTGTAGGAACAGTAATGTTACTACCGACTATGATTATCTAATAATTCAAGTACAGTTGATATAGTTAAGGCACAATTAAAATATGGTTTTTAGGGGCGGAATTTGTGGCGTCAACCTATAATGACTTCGAATTATTGCTATTTGACTTGTATTTGTTCTAAAAACCAAAAAGTTAAGGCATTTCCAATTGTTTGTTGACACGGACAAAGTCCAAGAAAACCTCTAAAATTATTCTAATATTGGACCTTGGACATATAATAGTTCTGAATTGAATCTCTTTAGAAAGAAGATCTTCTGTCTCATGGTAGCTTGCTCCAGTCCCCTCACGAAACTTTTCATTATTGGGTTAGCCATAGACTTTACAAGTTTTTAGCGATTCCCATGGAATCATCAAATGATACAAGTCTTAGATAAGAATCTACAACATACTAGAACACCCTTATTGATGATCCTTTACTCCAACAGCATCTAGGGTTCCTCGAACAATGTGATATCTCACACCAGGTAAATCCTAAGATATCCAGATTAGGTGTGAGCGTAACTAAATTAATAGATTCTATAAAAACAAGTAATGCATTCAATTAATAGATTAGGATAGAGAGAACTTTTTCCTAATTTATAAAATTTAATAGGATTACCTAACTCGAGAAAGAGTGTGATTTATTTTGGGGATTCTATGGTCTAATAAACCTAAAATTTAAGTTAAGACAAGAATATAATGAATATGAATGCATCCTAGAGGGATTAGTTACCTAAATATCATATTTGATTGTTAATCTTTTTAGGTTGTCTTAGGAATTTATTTTGCTTGATTAGTTATTTTCTTTTTCAAATAATCAAATCAATTCACCATTTGATATGCTAGGTAATCTAAATAGGAATCCACTGATAATAACAGTCTTCGTGGATTGACACATGGATTCACCGAAACTATATTACATTAGCAATAGGTACACTTTTCTTCTTCGAATGTTATGATTTAGTTAGCGTGTTTCTTGGTTAACTTTTATTTAAAACTTCAGTAGACTCACATACCATCATAATAATGGGAAAGTATTACCTAAACATGTCCCTATATGAACGATTATTGAATACAGAGGAAAAGTGCTTCATCCATACTATTCTATCTTATCTCATGTGATTTAGATTAAAAAGGATTAGGTCCTACTTCACATATGAGTCTGGTAAGAGATGGAATAATTGTTGGTATGAGGTAATAACCTCTCTTATTTTGTCATTTTTTGGAATCATGGTTCGGGTTTTGCATTGAGCTAATAGGTCTTACATCCATCTATCTAGCATGTTAAGAAAAAGCCTGTGCTTTATTTCCAATCTTGGTACTGATGTATGGCTTGAATTCCTCTCAAAGCTTCAATAGGTTAGCCATTGCCCATGAAGAATTTTTTTATGGTTTTTATTGTCCAAAACCACTTATTAGAATGGTAATGGAAATGGATCCATTTTATCCAGAAGGATTCACTATCAACAAGAATTTACACACTTTTTTGGCTATTAACACCTTATTTTTAGTCTTGACGAACTAATTTCCTAGCCCATCTCATTCCTTGGAGCACATAATTGACTCCTTTTTACCATAATCATGCTTCTTTTTATAATGTCCTAGCCCATAAGAAGCTCCTCATTAATTGTTATATTGTCTTAATTACTTTGGTAGGGAAGAAGATATGGGAGGACCAATAAATATAAAGACTATTGAGGACTGAATTTATGACTTAATTTCAACCTACCTTGCACAAATACTTATTGCACTAGCTTGACAACCTCTTTTAGATCCCCTTTAACAAAGGATTGAACTCGAAAATTATTGGCATTCTAAAAGATATATGGATTCCCAAATAAGTCAATGGGAGGCTAACCATATCTAGGCTTATAAAATCAATTAACAAAGCGAGAAATTATCAAGCACTAATTATAAGGAAGAGCTAAGATTTTTTTTCTATTCATTGATAGGACTAAAAGATTCTTAAAAGTATTTAGCACAGCCTTAAGCAAACTAATTAAGGTTTAATTTGCTACAAAAAGTAGAAATAGATCAGTTGTAAACGATAGACAACTATTTTTTTTTGCTTGAGATGCTTAAAATGAACCTCAAAACCTTATCTTGATCAATTACAATTTTCAATAGCCTAACTGGTAGCTCCATTCTAATAAAAAAGAAGTAAGGAGACACATGATCTCTTTGTATTAATCCTCTAGCACTTCTAATGAGTCTAAAGGGCAGGGAATTCATAAGCACACCATAGGAGATTATTGAAATGTATTACTTAATCCATCCCAAAAACTTAGCTGGAAATCCTAAAGCTGAAAGAGCATTGAGGATTAGAGCCCATTATATTGTATCATATGCCTTAAAGAAATCCACTTTAATAGCACAATTCTTATAGGAATCTTTTCCTGTTATAGTTTTTAAAAATATCCTAGGAAAGCGTTATATTATTACCCATTACTCTCCATTTGATGAAGGCTCCTTATGCTTGATCTATATGTGGTTTAATAATCCTTTAAATCTTGTCATTTAGTAGCTTTGAAAATATTTTATAAACAGTGTTACAACAAGATATAGGCCTACAATCCCTTAGTGAGCCAAGGCAAGCCACCTTTGGAATGAGAGTTATATAGGATTTTTTTATTTGTTTCAACATTTTACCATTTTGAAAGAACTCATGCACAGTTTCTATTAATACATTCTTCGTGATATCCTAGCTCTTTTGGGGGGAAAACACATTAAAACCATTATGCCTTAGTACTTTGCTCAGTTTCATTGCAAAAAGAGCTTCCTTAATGTCTATCTTACTAAATGGCCTAGTCAAGAGCTCCTTGTCCAGGTCTAAAATTTAAGTATGGAATAAAAGCTATAGGTTTTGTATTGTGGATGAGCCATATAACTGTTTGAAAAAAGTAACCACCTTCTTATCCAACTCAGATTATGATATAGCTTGTGATTCGTCCTCCCTTGCCAAAAAGGTGATTTTATTAACATTTCTCCTGGACATGCCTTTATCATGGAAAAACCTGACATTCCTATCCCTCCTCATGTAACTAATGAATCTTATAACTTTGTCTAATAATGGAATAATGGATTTATAAAGCTTACTTATAATTATAGAGATCATTCTCTAAAGCTCAGATATAATTATGGTGTATATTCTCTTCTAAATTCTAGACAGTCTCAATTTCTGGATTTGCATATAGGAGCAATTAAGCTTCTTCTAATTCCTCCCTTGCTTTAGAGATAGCATGAAAAGTGTTCCCAGCTTTAGAACTATTTAACTGTTTTAGTTTTTCTTTAATGTTTTGTAATTTCCTTGAGAAAATGAATATCTTATACCCCTTATATTTATGACTCATTCTCTAATTACAACCTTCTCAAATCCTTCCATATCAGTTAGAAAATTGTTGAATCTAAAGGGTAATGATCTCATTTTTTATTATAAGATATTCTGCATCAGGATTGGAGTATGATTAAAAAAAAAGATCATTTAGAAGGGAAGCCTTACTCTTTTGAAACCTTAAAATCCACTGAACATATACTAGAGCTCTCTCTAGTTTTTTTCCCCTAAAAATGCTTTCCATATTGTTTATTATTCCATATATAAAAGTTCCTCTATTTTGAGGTTTGTTATACTAATATGAGCTACACATCCTCAGTTCTTCTATAAGACTCCTTTGACATGAGTATCCTTCAACTTCTTAAGCATATATGATGCTATTAAAATCTCCAATAATGATCCAGTACAAATTCATTTGAGCATATAAACTTTTGAGATAGTCCTATAATGATGTTATTTGATAAGCATAATTAAAAGCATGTTCAAAAGTAACTTGGAACCTATGATCCACTACCAAATTTAAGCCAACATGGAGATGGATTAATTGTTCATATAATTCCATATGTAATACTTCGATTTGGTTAGGATCATAAGCCACTAATAACCTATCATAGAGGTGAAGTATGTCATTGGTGATGATATGCCAGTCATATTTGAAAAATTAGAGCTTCTTGCAATTATTTTCAAACAACTTTACTCCTATTAGACCAATAAGCCATGACTTAATTGAATTTAGAAAATCCCTCATTGCCAACTGTTTTGTGGGGTTTTTAATCCCTCTATCATTCTTGAAATAATTGACATACATAAGGGTGCAGAGGTATCTTTTTTTTTCCTTTTAGATATCCTCCTAGAGTACCTTTTGACATCTATTAAATTTGCTTCAATTGTATCCTATCCCTCTACCCTTAAATCTTGAATAGATTTATTTTCAAATACATTATATTATTTGAAAAGTTGTCTATATTCTTCTCCAACCCCAACTCCCCTAATGTGTATAGATGGGAGGCTAACTTCCTGAATAATGTTTTTCATATCCTATTATCTTAGAAAAACCCTCCTATATAACCAAATACATTTGAATTTTCCTCTAGGCGAACTTAATTTTATGACTCTATCCATCTCTCCATTTGTTTTCACTTTGCTCTCTTGATCTAACGTTTTTAGTGCATTAGCTTCATCTACCTTAATGTTAACCTTTGTATATATACCCCTCATGTATTTCATGTGTTTCATAAATTTTCAAGGGTAGTGAACTTGATTTTATATCTTTTTCCATTTCCTGTACTATATTTACTTGACTATCTTTTCTCAACATACTTTATTCATAATCTTTAGCTATTACAACCCCAATTAACTTATTCTCAAAGTGTTCACCCTCTCTATTTGTGCTTAGACTGGTCTTGATGTCCTCATCAACCTCCTTTTTCTTCTTACTATCCTCTACAGCTTTAATTAGTGTATTTTTCCATATGTTCACCCTCTTGACTTGTGCTTGGACTTATCTTGGTGCTCTCCTTAACCTCCGCTTACTGCTTGCTATGGTTGTTAATAGTTTCACTAGATCTATGACTACCATCATCTTTATCTTGGCTAGTTAATTTCATCCGTGTTAATTCCTTAACAACACTTGTTTTAAAAGTTATACCTATTAGTTTCCAAATATCTCTAGACTTAGACTTCCAAGTATAAGTAATTGACACACATCCCTCATCATAAAATCTTAGTAAGAGAAAATACGAGATTTTTGGGGGGGGGGGGGAGACAATGCAAAAGTAAAGAAACAATCCCTAAAGCAAAACCCTAAACAGAGAAGCATCTCAGGTGGGATTGAAAAGAAATGAGAGTGGAAATAGAGGCCAAATAGGGGAAAACAAAAAATGAGAAAAAGGCATAACTATTGACAAAAAAAAAGGTGAAAGAAAAAGAAATGCAGTAGAGTGCATGAAGAAGTAGCATCTTAAACAAAGTAAAAGCATAAGGAAATCAAAATCAATTAGCAAGAAGATGATGAGGGGAAAAAGAGCTCCCTATCACCATATGAAAATGATAATTTTCATGTCTTGATATTAAAATTCATTCATTTGTGTTTTTTGTCTTAATTATCATGTCTTGGTATTCAAATTCACTTATAGAATGATTTATAACTTATTTAAATTGAATTGGAGGTCAATGGATTTGTTTTAAGTAAGTTCTTGTTGGGTTATACAATTGATAGAAATTGGAATATTTTTTTTCTAAGAGATTAGTTGACTTCTTAACAAGTTGACCAATGCTCATTATGAACACCAATCATCGATCAATATAAGAGACCGGTCGACCAGTCATTGGTCGATTGGTATGCTCTTCCAGTTGACTGATTAAGGTGTTTTACAAATAATAGCTAGTTTCTAGTCTAAATAAACAATGGTTTTTGTTGAACCAAGGGAGGTTCCAATCTTGGTTTTGATGATAACAAAACATGCTTAATCACTAATGGTTTAAGT
>JAOXYD010030740.1:0-14153 GCA_028565735.1 Pinacopodium congolense | reverse complement strand
AATTTAAATTACCTACACAATAAATAAATACACCAATAAAATTTAATTCTAACCCAAAATTAATAATTAAATAATAATAAAAACACTTAAATAAACAAAACTTATTCCAAATTAACACTAAATACAATCAAAACAATAATTAAAATTATACTAAACTAAAACACACAAAATAAATATTAAAACACAATAATAACAACCTTTTATGCAATAAACACATGCAAAACACTTAGAAAAACACATACAAAAACACAATTATCATATATGTGGCCATATCTCTAGAGGACTAGGAAGAGGTAAACCTTCACATGTTTGTATGAAACATTTATCTATCTTCGTATGCTATTTGGTTTGTGCAACACCCTTGCCATCTTCTAAAGATGCGTAGTGAGTATCTTTTATGATTATTTAGAGAAAATCATAAAAGTTTTCATGGATTATTTTGTTGTTCATGGAGTTTCCTTTAATAAGTGTTTTGATCACCTCATCTTATATTTAAAAGATGCTTAGAAACTAACCTTATTCTCAATTCAGAAACATGTTATTTTATGGTTCAACAAGGTATAGTTTCAAGCCATATGGTTTCTTATAGAGGGATCAAAGTAGATAAATCTAAGACAAATCTTGTTCACTCTTTATGTTACCCTACTAACATGCAAGAAGTGCATTTTTTTCTTGGCCACATAGGATTATATTATAGGTTTATCCAAGGTTTTTTGAAGATTGCACAATTATTATGTAGGCTACTTTGAAAAGATGTTGATTTAGTGATTGATTGGGAGTGTAAGAAAGTATTTGATCTTTTAAAGGAGAAGTTAGTCACTGCACCGATTCTATAACCACCTAATTGAGATATTCTATTTGAGCTCATATGTGATGTTTCTAATAATGCTATAAGTGTACTTTTGAGATAGCGAACTTTGAGGGTTTCTAATGTCAATTACTATGCATCAAAGACCTTAAATGAAGCTTAAATTAATTATACAACTACGAAATGTATTTATTACTATAGTTTTTGCTTTAAATAAATTTAGTTCTTATTTTTAGGTACTAAAATAATTATTTATCTTGATCATGCAATATTGAAGTAGCTTCTCTTGAATAAGGAGGCAAAACCAAGACTCATTCGTTGGATCCTTCTCTTGTAAGTGTTTGATATGGAGATTTGAGATAAGAAAGGAGTGAAAATGGATCATTGATCTGATAGGTAGAATATGTTATTTGTAGGACTCCTATCAATGATGATTTTTCAAGTGAGTAGTTGCATGCAGTAAACACAATCAACCCTTAGTATGCAGAATGAGCCTCGACTTTGACCCTGATTTCACTAGAATGCCTAAAGCTTTATTGGAAAGCCAAGTAAAATACTACATTTGGGATGACTCTTACTTATAGAAAGGTGTGTATTCAATGATGAATTTTATTCTATTCTAACCTTTTTTTCACTCTTATGCATATGGAGGACATTTTGGACAAAAATGAATAGCTCTCAAGTTCTTAGAGAGTCGAATTTATTGGCCATCTTTGCTTAGGGATGCATATGAGTTCTGTAAAACTTTTGAAGATTGTCAGAGAATTGGTACAATAGGATCCAATAATGAAATGCCTAAATCTCCAATTTTAATTTATGAAAATTTTTATATTAGGTGTATGGATTTAGTGGGACCCTTTCCCTTCTCTTTTGGTTTTCAATATATTATAAGTGCTATTGATTATATGTTGAAATGGGTGGAAGTAAAAGCTACTTAGACAAATGATTCTAAAGTGATTAATGAATTTTTTAAATAAAAATTCTTTGCTAGAATGGTGATTCTAAGAGTTATCATTAGTGATAAAGGAACACATTTTTGTAGTAAAATAATTGAAGGTCTTTCCCAAAAATATCAAGTGCTACATAGACTTTCCATAGCCTATTGTCCTTAAACACATGGGCAAGTCGAGGTATCCAATAAGGAGATCAAGTCCATTTTGAAGAAGACAATCAATCCCAATAGAAAGGATTGGAGTATGCATCTTGATGATGCCTTATGGGCTTATATAATTGCATTGAAGGCACCTATCAGGATGCCTCCTTATTGGGTAGCATTTGGGAAATTGTGCCGTTTACTTAAGAAGTTGAAGCAGAATTCCTATTAGGTAGATAAGTAATGGAATATGAAGCTTGAGACTATTGGTGCAAATAAGAAGTTGTAGATGCAAAGGCTAGAGGAGCTATGCAATGATGGATTTGAGGATGCTCTCATCTATAAAGAGAAAACTAAGGTATTTCCTGATAAACACATTAAGGAAAATATTTAATGTTAGTCAGAAAGTTCTTCTTGATCATTCTAGATTTAATCATCTCATAGGTAATTTGCGTTCATAAAGGACATGTCTATTTATAGGTACTTAGGTGTACGCCTATGATGTTGTTGAGATAAAAAGTATAAAGAAGGGGAAAGAGTTTAAGGTCAATGGGCATGGCCTTAAGCCCTATTTTTTTGGGTATGAAGTTTAAGACCTGGAGGTGATTGAGCTTGGAACTCAAAAGTATGTTGGATGATATGTGAACAAGGGGTCGAGCTAATAAACTTAAACAAGCAATTTTTTTGAGGGAACCTAACAATTTATCTAGTTTTAATCTCTTTTCTTTTTACTACGTAGGTCTTAGCCTTTTTTTTTAATTTGAGTGCTTTTACTTTCTTTTACTTGCTTTGTTTATTGGTATGCAAGTGTGTTGCAATATTTTTCTCCAAGGAATGCATATGGCCCACATAAGTCATGGGGGTATCCTTATTCCCATTCCACTTATTGTGCTTATTTTATTTTTTAAACATTGAGGATAATGTTCAATTAAGTATGGTGGTGGGGAACTAAGATTCAATTTTCTTGTAGTTGACTTATTGTTTGTCTAAAGGTGATGATTTGAATGCTTCATCATAATATTATCTCAAATTTTAGTCAATTGTTAATTATGGTATTTGAATTCAATTATTGTCTTTGATTTAGTAAACATTTGTCAACTCTTAAATGATTTCTAACCTGAAAAAATTTTCATTTTTCATTTTTCTTTTGAGTGATTTACAGGTGTCTAGTGACTTCTTTGTCTAATATTAAATATCGAAGGAAATTTTATATGGTTTATCATAAGAATTGGGAATAATTTTCTTAATATCTTGTGAAAAAATGAAAGTGTTTATTTGTTTCAGTAATGGAGCATATTTTTCTCACTCTACTAGCATTGAACAAATATAAAGTTGAAGTTATGAGAAGAGTTAGTAGTCATTTGAGAGGGAGATATAGCCAAGTAACCTGGGGTGTTCACAATAAAATGCTTACCTTCACTTTAAAAAATTAAATGAAATCTCAAACAAGCCAAAAGGAGTAGCCTAGTTGAGTAACTGGTCTATTCATGATAAGGTGCTTACCCTCATATCCAAAGACTAGATGACCTCTAACTAATTACTCTAAGTTTAAATTGTTTTTTTCTTTTGGTTTTCTTACACATCCTTGACTAGATTTATATGACCATTTATGTGAAATGACTTGGAAGCTTAAAACTGTACATTGATGGTCACTTCCTTACTAGTAATATTTTTTTCATGTGATAACATTGTTTTTATCATGATAGAGTTAAGGTTTGTGCTTTAATTCAATGACATTGATTGGATTATGCTAGTATTCAATAACTTTTGACTTTTGATTGAGATTGATTAAGTAGAGCGTTTAATTCATTGCTTTAAGATAAGCAATAGTTGAAATGTTGGGGAATTTGATATTGGTGTGTTCTTTGGTTTTTTAACATGTAATTTGATATGGTTATACCCTTATTTTGATACTAAAATGCCTAAATTATGTTTCTTATGAATGAAAATACATGTTTAGAGCTAAAGAAACAAATTTTAGGTGAAAAAGATGATGTGTGGAGAAGAATTGGAGAAGGCTTGACAAAGGAATCATATTTTAGGAGTTTAACAGTGGTATTCAATGACACCATTGATCTCCCTAGAACTGCCATATATCTTTGGGTTCAGGGACTTCAAGACAGGTTCATATACAATGTTATTTATAGCACTGTTAAGTGCTTCTAAACATTTAGGAAACATTTTTCTCTATTAGATTAAGTCTATTCACTCACAAAACAACTTAACCCTAATTAGGGGAGTATTTAAGGCCAAAAGATAAAAAACTTTGTTACTTTTCTTTAAAAATTTTGGGTAGCAACTTCATTCTCTCTAGTTTCTTTTTATTTTAAAGAATTTTTTACTTCCTTTCATTATGCATTTGAGAAAACTATTAGATTTTGTGTTCTGGATTGAGAAATACTTTAATTTTCTTTTGTTGTTGCTGATTAATTCTTATTATTGCATTAGTTTACATGTATTTACATTAAGATTGATTTTTCATGCTTGATCTTATTTAAACACTTAAATATCACTAAATAAATTGTTGAATCTTTAGTTTTACCATCTTTTTTGGCTTATTCCGTTATGCTTACCTTGATTGAAGTTTTTTTTAATTATTTTGAATATATTAGACTAACTTTCCATGAGTTAGAAGATACTAACAGGACAAAAGGTTTGCGATTGTGGAAAGTGAATTTTTAATGGGTATTGTGTTTTTATGCTAAGCTTGAGTCAAAACACTGGTTAAATGTCAAAAACTAGGGATTCTGTTTAGGATTGATCACCTTATTTATGATTTCTAGTTTAGATGTAAGGTATAGGCTTGTGATTCGTAATTGTTGCTAATTAATACCACAACTAGTAATATGTTAACTAAATTTGTTATTAATACTTAATCAATTAGCCTAGGGTTTTGATTCTTTGAGTTACGTGATTAGAGCTTGTGAGATTATTACTTAAGTAAACTATTACCTATTACTTAATGTTACTATGCCATTATATCTAAAAATCTTGTATAAGGAAGCAATGACTTGTTTGTGTCAATAAGTTAACATCTTAGCTAGAACATGATTTTTATGTTTTAGATGATAAATTACAATTCCTAAGTCCTATAAATATCCTCTACCCAGCTTTATGTTATGGTTATCCATTTATTGATATTTTGAGTTCTTATTTAATTTTATTAATTTTTTTAGTTATCTTTGTGTTTATTTTAATTTCCTAAAATCAGGGGTTTTTATTTTGTTGAAACACTAGAAATAGTTAGAAGGCATCAATTATTTGTAGAATTAACTCTAAATTGCCTTGCTACATAGTTAAAAGGTAGAGTTAGGTTATTATTTGGTGGCCAGCGACAGTATATCAATGACAAAACTGTGGGAGAGGATAGATAGAGATAGGGCATAATCTTAGCTATAGATCTGTCATGAATTCATGAAAATATCCTAAGTTAAGCATTCTAATCAATTTTTAATGCAATTATATAATTGAACAATAATGGGTTCTTTTTCATTTTCATAATTTTTATATAAAAATTAAAAATCTCAAGTTAACCAAGAACAAGACCACTAATAGGCAAGTGCACTCTTCATTTTATAGTATAACTAATACGAGTGTAAATGTCATAACTAATACGATTGGACTTGTCATCCACGAGGATTGTTATTAGATAACTAGTAATCTGCTTTTATCTATTGACTAACCTATCCAATTTGATGATTGATTTGATAATTAATTAAAAATATTTAATTTAATAATTCCAAGGGAAATCACTGGATTAAAGATTCAAGCTCCATAAACATAAGCCTTTCTATCCTATCCTTCTTTATAATTGTTAATGTTGTTTTGTTTATATTTGGAACTTAATTTTTTCATAGGATTTGAATTTTTATGAATAGATTTGGATTGTTATGAGCCATAATATGTAGTATTACATTGTTTTCTTTGATTTGATGTTAATATCTAGGTTTTCATCTATAGAGTTAATTGAGATTGGTTTTTAAATGTTTGCAACTGTGCAAATTCAATTCCAACTTTATAATTTCATATGTTTAGATGGACCAAATCAAATATATGATTATATTAACCATAGGTGATGCATCTTGAATGGAGACCTTGATTATAGGTTTATATGAGATGTCCATATTAGGTGTGAGATTAATCCAAACATAGGTTCTATAAAACCTAGTAATACATTCAATTAATGAAATGAGATAGAAATGCCAACCTCTTGATTTCTTAAATTTAATAGAAATTGCATGACCTAACTATAAGCTTGCAATTCAATCTAGAGGACCTATAGTCAAAGATATTCTAGAGAGTCTATTAATTCAAGGTTAAGTAATGAATATAGACACATCTTAGGGAGATTGATAATCTAGATCGTAACTTCACTATCTCTTAATGATTCTTGCAAGTTTTCTTTGGATTTATCTTTAGTTATTTTATTTGGTTTATTTCATTAATTAATCAATCAAATCATATTTTGAGTAGGTTAGAAAGGATATGAATTTTCTAATAATCATAGTCCTCATGGTTCGACACCTATATTCACCATAGATATATTGCATAGTGACAGGTACATTTGTCTCATTATGTGTTATCTTGTTTTTAGTATGATTCTTGGTTTATTTTATTTCAATACGTAGGTGTGTCTGCACACCATCATTATGAAACTTGTTGTTTTGGCTAGATTTAGACCTAATAAGAAAATCTCATGTAAGACTATCTTTAAAACTCCATGCAAGACTCTTTACCTATAGATGAATCTATTCATATAAGTAATCTCCCATTCTAAACCAAAGAATTTAAATATAGATTAGAAACTTAAGTTCACATAGAAATCCAAACCAATCCAATATCTCCATAGATAAAAAGTCAAAAATCCAAAAATTGATACATTAAATTTATGGAAGAACGAATAACATTACATTTTAGGGTTCGTAACATCCAAATCGTATGAGAATTTAGTTCATAAACATATTACAAGATACAATAATACTGAAAGAAGATAAAGGCTTTGAATGATTAATTCTCATGATGTGTTTTGAAGCTTAAATCTTTAGCAACAATTATTGGAAATCAATCTTTGTTTTCAAATCCTGATGAACTTTCTTAAATCTCCTTCTCAATTTGCTCTAAAATTAGGTAAACGTGACTTAGGAAAGGCTCTTTGTCTCTTGGTGATGGCTCTAAGTCATCCATGATAAAAAAATCATTAATTAAAACCTAAATTTCTATTTAAATAGAAGTGGAACCAAAATGTCTATGGCCTGGGTCATGGTTATTGGAAATCTTGTGAAATTGCAAGAATGATCAAGGCTAAGGTCACAACCATGATTTTGGCCATAAATTTGATTGCCTTCTTTGTTTTATTGGCTTTTTCTCTAAGAAATATTCATGGCTTGGCTCATAATTATGAGGTAGGATGATGAACTCATTGGATCAACATTTTTCTTCCCTCTTTTGATTCCTCAAACCATTCAACTCCTTTTCTGTATCAAAATAATCACTAGGACTTATAAAACATGCATTTTTACAAAAATTGTCATGAGCAATATCATATTCAAAATTTAACTAAATAAGCATAGAATTCACATGAAAAGTACCATCAAACCTAGGATTATGATTATGAAAACTTCTAAAAAATGTATAAAAAATGGGTACTATCTAATACCCTCATACTTGGTCTTTTGTTTGTCTCGATCAATGGCTTAACCGGTCTACTCATAACAATTCTAATCAACAAATGAATGGTATACGTACATAAAAATTACAAATCCATATAGTTCAATTAGCTTAATTATGTCAACTCCTTTAAGATAAAAAATTTTCACATGCAAACACATAGTTAGTAATAAGCAACCCTTTATTCTAGACATCTAAGTAATTTCATATAGATCTTTACACAAATATAGTAAAGGGTGTTTTAAAAACAAAAAAAATTTAAGTTAGAGCCTATATTTATATATCACTTAGTCTTTTGACGTGAAGGCAAACATCTTGTCATTAACGAGCCTCAATGATTTAACTAGGACACTCTTTTGAGCTTGTTTGAGATGTCAGCTAGTTTTTTTAAGCGAAGATAAATACCTTATCATGAATACCCTCAGTTACTTAGGTAGGTCACCCTCTTAAATGGCTACCAGCATCATTTATAAAATTTGACCTTCTTATCATTACAAAGCCCATAGATTGAAAATTTTATGCTCACTTATTGAACAAATACACTTTTTTTTTCATTTTTAAAACATTAAACTATAAACCCTATTCCAAATTCATATAAAATCTATACAACATGTCCCTAGGAATCTAATATTGAAAGTAAGGTAACTTATGAAATTCACTCCAAATTAAAAAGAAAAAGAAATTTTAGAAGGTAGAAATCATTCAAAAGTTGCTCCATGATCACTATATCTAATATATCTGTTGCATTGGAATATCATAATTAACAACTAATATATAATAAATATAATTTAAAAAGTGATATTTGAGTAATCACCTTTAAACATTTAATAATTTAAGTGTGCATGTTAAAAATAAATGGTTTATTCTTTACCCACTCCTCTATACTTAAGTCAATCTATTATGAATTTAAGGTTTAGAAAGAAAAATAAACCTAATAAGTGTAGACGGAAAATAGAATAGTACTTCCTTAACAATATGAACCCATGGATAGGTAGGGTTAAGATGATTACATTCCATATGAACGTTTGGAGAAAAGAAATTAAAGCTTTTGCCCAATCCTGAATATGATCATTCTGTACAAGCTTTTTTCAAAATGATTAGATCAGGAGTGATAAAGTCACATAAAAATGAAATAAAAAGGAATATAAAAGGAAATCCTACCAAATGTAAATATTTTTAAACATCCACAATAAAAATTAAATAAAAATAAAATACTATAAAAATAAATATATCAAAGAAAATCAAACTCGGTTGCCATAGTGGTCCACATGCAGGGACTAATAATCATTAGCTGGAGGTGGCGAATGATGATGAAATTGCATGAAATCATACTATATAGCCTATTACTCATCCCATTTAGCCTAAATATGAATATACCAGATTCATGTCCAAGACTCATAATTCATAAGACTTATAATCATTCATAAACACTACAATAATCATTCAATAAGTAATTGCGCTTAAAGCAACAATTCATGTAATATGTTCCATGATTGCTCAAATCCAAGGCTTATGAGACATTTAAAATCGTCAACCATTTGATATAAAATGGTTCATCATTGTTGGATGGTTTTCTATGAAGGTTAATTAACTCAAATAATTCACAATTTATCTTCTTTGAGCATAGTTTTTTGAAATTGAATTTAAAAATAGCACTGATGGCAAGTACACTAGTCACAAGTAATATATGGAAACATTTAAAATCCAAGTATCTTTTTCTTAGGGATCTAAACTAAATTGCAAGTACTAGGATCAATTTAGATCGCAATTATCTAGAGATTTAAATGCAATTGAAATTAAAAACTAACACGGCTAATTAAACTTAAAACTATAAAGTTATGCTAAATAACTTAGTTGATAAAAGGCCTTCTCTAATTAAATAAATAGGTTAGGAAATGGTCTTCAATGATCAATATGGATTAAATATGGATTAGGAGACTTGTTCTAGGATCACTTCACTTAATATAAGCAATGTTATAGTTAAGAAAAAAACTTAATCTCTAAATACTTAAGTTAGAATTTATTTATGTCACAACCTTAAGCATCAGGCTTGAAAATTAAGAAGTTTAAGCCGAAAAAAATCCAAATTTTAGATTATGACCCTTAAGATAAATCAAATTTGGTTATTCAATGGCTTAAATTAGGTTGCTTTAAGATTTGTCCAATAAATTAAGTAGGTTTCTTGATCTTAACTTATTTCTTAACTTTATTTTACATGTTTAGTGTAAAACAAGCATTAATCTCATCCCTAATAAAAAAAAGGCACCTAATCATGCATGGAATCATATTTAGCACATGTTTAGAACATTTTAGAGATATCTATCTCCCAGCCAAAAATAGATTCAGCTACTCATTTGAAGCAATAAATAAATCATTTTCCAAGTATTTAACATGTTTTTGCACCAATAAAAACCAATTAAATTGCACAATAATGGGTTCTAAACATGTTTACAAGCTTGAATCCCAAGTATGAGATTCAACAAGACTCAAATACAACCCCAGATCTGCAAAATAAGTTAAAAATGGTGAAGAACTAGAGAAAAAAATCATAAAAGAAGAATAATATGATTTTCTCTCTCAAATTTATGTTTCCTCTATGCTAATCTACTATTTTTGTCTTTTAGAGATTAATATATATGTCTGCTGTAAGTGGGAGTCAACTTGGACAAGTTTCAGCCAATGGGGTGAGAGATCTAAATGGAATTCTGTCGATAGGTATTACAATGACGCTTACAAGGAGTGCAAAAATAGGTTATGAAACTGTCGTTTAAGTCCTCTTCTTTGAGAGTAAAACAGTGGCTTACTGAGCATAATGGCGGGCTTATAGGTCCACCATTCTAGTCCAAAAACCATATTTCTTTCAGCATTTTCTTCGATTTTCTTGGATAATTAGCTTTCATCTACATTGTTAAAAATGCAAACACAAAATTCAACTTTTAAACACCAATTAGAAGCAATTATATGTAAAATTGGCATGAAATATGTGATTAAATCAAAGCCTATCAGTCATGAATTTAAATAGGCATATAAACTATCTAACGACCCATATGGAGATTCAATCCCGAAATAAGAAAACATATGCTATCCATGAACAATTCAAGTATAATGTGCATCAATTTCAATTCTTTAGGCACTTAAAACCTCAAGTAAAACTAAAGTTTGGCCTAAAAAAATTGCTTATAGAGTGGTTAACAACAAAAAGTGCTTCTTATAAGCACAAACCATCCATATTTGACAATTAACATAAGAAGTGTTTTTTTTCTTATTTTCTCTATACTATAAGTATACAAGTCATAACTTATAGTATAATAGATATCATTCCTGTGAGGATTGAATATAAACACTTAACCATCTAAATTGTACTTTGATTAAGGTAAATTAAGATTATAGAAAATTAAAATTTAAAATAAACTAATAAATTCAATGAATCAAACCATCGAAGAAAGCAAGAAATAAAGATATTCAATGATAAAAACTTAGGGATTATTCAATCCTTATTATCTTCCTTTTACCTTATTGATTTAATTGTGTTTGATTTTAGATATCCAATAGTTGATTACCCTCTCTCAAGATTTAATCCATTAATACCAAATGAAATACTTACAAGCTGAATTGCACCCTCTCAATTCACAACACTACTCCTAAACATGCAATTGGATTTGAAGCAATCCTAAGGACAACAAACAGGAAATCGAGATCTCTCTTCAATTACGTGTTAATTTGATAAATGCAAGTTAGCCAGCTCATAACTCTCCTTACAAAAACTAACTCAAATAAATTAAAACAATCTCTTAATTCAAATTGATTATATATTTAATAATTCACATAAACAACCATGCTTTAAATCAAGAAGATAAAACTTGGATAACAATTCAAGAATAAACCCTAAACTAAATCTATCAACCCATAATCATGTTTAACAAACCACTATTTAGATTAAACATAAAAAGAAAATCAATGGAAAGATAAAGAGTTAATAAATGTTAAAGCTCCTTTTACCAGAAATCTGGACAATTGTTGTTCGTAAAATCAATTACGAGTTTTACGCTCAAAATCGTAAGTATACAGATCGTACTTGTAGTAAAGAATGAATATCAATCCGACGAGGACTGTATCTAGACACCCTATCAATTCTGCTTATACTTTGTTTAAGAAATCGATTTAAACAAATAAAATAGAAATAAATAAGTAAGACATAGATAAATTTGGAAGCAACAGCAAGTAATACAACCAATCGCCAACACAACAAACAAAAATTCGGAGAAAATCAAGATGCAGGAATAGGACTTATTGTTATCCCTATTTTCTCCCCTTTGGTTAATTAACCTAATTTATATTTGGCCCAAGATCTCCTAATTTTTAGCTACCTTCTCTCAAGGTACAACTAAATGTCACTGGTTAAATAATCTAGGATTAACTTTGGGATCTCTCGACATGCAAATCCTTTCCTAAACATTTAACTAGATATAAAGTTATCCTATAGGCAGTATATTAATTTATCAAAATATCTTCATAATAAATCAATACCTTGTTGTCTATAGATCTATTAAATGCCAACCCTCGTTGTATATCTACCATAAATTACCCAACTCACTCTCTCGATTTGTTGTAGGATTTAAGCTCAATAAACAATACAAATATTCATAAAATTAAATTAATAACCAAAGGGTCTCAAATAATTAAAACATAAAATCCTAGAAATATTATAACCACATATAATAATAAAAATAAGTTCAATCATATCCATATTTTTTCAAATATAAAATAAGATAAATAAAAATAAAAGTAAAATAAATATTTAAAAAGACATATTGAAAGAACTCTTGAAATTTTGGATCTTAAAACTTGATACTTGTTTGGCCCTTAAAGCTTGTGTGACTGCTCTTGTCTCCCTTTTGTCCGTCTAGCGTTTCTGTCCGAAACTCCTTTTTTGTTGTGTTGTTGTTTGTGTCTCCTAGATTTTCTGTCCAAATTTTACTGTCTGTGTTGTTCTTGGTATGTGTGATTGCTTCCCCTTCATTTCTTCTGGTCTCTCTTTTTTGTCCGTTGCTGTCTGAAGTTACTTCTTTTTTTTTCTTTGTTTGTGTGCGGCTCTTCTATAAATTAATTCTGTTTACCATTTCTGCTGCTAGGTCTCCTCTTGTTTTGGATTGCTGCTTCTATTTTTCTACTATGCTGGGTCTTGGTCTGGAGGGCTTGGGCTGCTGTTTGGTATGCAGGTGGGAGTCTGGTGGGAGCTTGGTCCAATAGGGAGGAAGCAGTAAGTACAGAAGAAGGCCCACGCGAAAACACTATCACCAGGCCCTTTGGTATGCTTGGAGCTGGAGCTAGAGTTAGAGCTGAAGGCTTGGTCGAATGGTTTGGTTGACTTTCCTGCGGGTTGCATGCAATGAACGAACTATTGCGAGGAACTAAGTGAATGGAAAAGTTTTTCGAATTTCTTTCCTCGCATTGCGCAAAACTCCTAGTTTTGCATGGCCTTTTCCTGAGTTCTTTTTGCTTCTTCATTTTTCATTCTTTAATCTTTTTTCATGATTTTTTTTTCAATTTTTTCAATTTTTTATTCCTTCCAACTTTAAATTTAATTTTAATAAACCCTACTTAATAAATAAATATACTGATAAGATTTAATTCTCACCCAAAATTAATAATTAAATAATAAAATAAAAAATAAAAACAATTAATTAATTAAATAATTAAATAATTAACACTTTCTCCAAATTAATACCAAACACTAACAAAGATTATACTAAATAAAAACATATAAAATAAATCTTGAAACACAATAAAAACAACCTATTATGCAAGAAACACAAGCAAAACACTTAGAAAAACACATACTAAGACAAAATTATCAACAACTCCCTTGAATATGGATTTCTCCACTTTGATATTGAGTTTCTTGATATTTTTCTCTTTCAAAACCACTTTTTTTTTTTTTTGGTCTAGGATGTTCCTTAGGCATAAAATGGTGGTTGCTAAGGTTTTCAAATGTCTTTTGGTCTAAAAATATCATAAAACTTAAACATGTCATCTTGCATATCTTGGGTACCACCATGTCACTACAAGTTTTATGCTCAAAACCGCAAGTATACGACTCGTACTTGTCGTAAAGATCGGATATCGATCCCACGAGGAATGTATCTAGACACGCCCTATCAATTAGGCTTAAACTTTGTTTAAGAAATCGATTTAAATAAATAAAATAAAAATAAATAAGTAATACGTAGATAAATTTGGAAGCAAAAACAAGCAACATAACCAATCGCCAACACAGCAAACAAAAATTTGGTGAAAATAAAGATTCAAGAATAGGACTTTTTGTTATCCCTATTTATTCCCCTTTTGTTAATTGATCTAATTTATATTTGGCCCAAGATTTCATAATATTTTACCTACCCTCTCTCAAGGTGAAACTAAATGTCCCTAGTTAAATAATCTAGGATTAACTTTGGGATCTCTTAACATGCAAAGCCTTTCTTAAACATTTAACTAGATAAGAAGCTATCCTATAGGCAGTATATTAATTTATCGAAATCTCTTCCTAATAAATCAATACTTTGTTGTCTATAGGTCTATTAAATG
>JAOXYD010030729.1:0-14153 GCA_028565735.1 Pinacopodium congolense | reverse complement strand
TATCAATTTCTGACCAAGTTTATGCAACCAACTACTTCAATCAATCAACATGGTTCACCTTCCACTCAAGCCACCTAGTTCAACTTCAAGCATACACGCAATCTCGTTCCAATTACTATGATAGAGTTTCATGGTATAACACATAATAGTGACTCAAGTGCGAAGAAATTGACATACACAATACTCACAATCTAACATGCATCCTATATGATATGCAAAACACAAATAAAAATGTAATAATTGACTTATGTGTGCATGGTCTTATGTGTCGATGGTTATAGGTTCCATATAGGGGGTGTTACACATCTCTTCAAGGTGTTTTCTTTTCTTTTTCTTACAACATTTGAAATAGCACTTGCATCCCAAATTTCTATAATTTGACCCTAGCTCCCCATTACTGCATAGTTTGGGTAGTTAGGAATTTATTATTTGATAGCTTGTGACGAGTTCATCAACTACATTAGAGCAACTTGCACTAACCTTCCTAACCAAGTATTGACCATTGATGAAAACGACAAAGATCATCAAAGAGATCATAACATTTTAACAAAGTGATGGGGAATTGTTATATGAGGTATGAGAGATGTTCAAGAAGCTACAAAGGAGTTGTCCACACCACAACCTACCAAAGGAGTTCCTTTCAGAAATATTCTATGACTTAGTGAACCAACACACAAGAGGAACAATTGATGCGATAGCTGGAGGTTATGTAATAAGGAAAAGCATATATGTGGTCTATGATTTATTGGAGGAAATGATAAATAATAGTTACTCGTGATCAAATGAGAGTAGCAAGCAAGGTTTCAAGGGGAAAAATGGGATGATATCTATTAACTCAATGACAGGCCTTTAAGCATAAATTTCAATCCTTACTAAGCAACTAAGTAATATGCAAGGAGCTTCTTTGTCTCTGGTAAAGGCCGTGCAACTTTTATGTGAGCTTTGCGGACAAGATAGCCATGTCACCGTCAATTACTTCTTGATGGATACTAGTGGAGTGGAGTAAGTGAACTACATAGGGGCTCAACAAAGAGATGAAAATCCATACTCCAATACTCATAATCTAGGATGAAAAAACTATCCCAATATCTCTGGGACTAATAATATAGGTAATAATGCAAGACCATAAGGCCCACTCAGTTTCCAATAAAATAGAATTAGGTCCTTGGAGAGTAATATGGACAAGTTGATGGATGTCTTGGGGTTCAAAGTTCATTAGTTAAGAAGAAGACCAAAAGAGGATATAAGCAAAGTTTGAAAAATAATGAAGAATCATACATCTTCCATCCATACTTGGAGGTTCAAATGGGATAACTTGCCAACACCTTATCATCAAGAAGTGTAGGGATCCTTCTAACACCTTATCATAAAAAAGCATAGGGAGCCTTCCAAGCAATACAGAGGCCAATCCAAGGGAAAAATTAAAGGTCATTACAATTAGGAGTGGCAAACAATTGGAGGAGCCAAGTAAGCAGGTTGAAATTGCCAAGGAGGAGAACCAAAAGAAAGAAGAAGGAAGGAGATGGAGAAGCCTTATGTGCCACCAACACCATACAAGCTAAAGATCCCCTTTCTACAAAGACTTAAGAAGAATTAAATAGACGCATATTTGCCAAGTTTTGGGAGATGTTAAAGAAACTGTAAATTAACTTGACATTTATGAACACGTTAGAGAATATGCTCAAGTACGCTAAGTTTTAGAAGGACATCCTAACTAACAAGTTCACTTAGGAAGATAATCAAATGGTAGCCCTCATATAAGGTTGTACTTCCATCATCACTAGTCATCTGCCATCCAAGTTGTAAGATCTAGGGAATTTCACTATACCTTATGTTATTGGTAACTTGGAATTTTCTAAATTTTTGTGTGATTTAAGAGCAAGTATTAACTTGACGCCTTTATCTATTTTTAAGAAATTAGAGCTAGGTGATGTGAAGCTGAATTCTATACTCATTCAATTAGTGGATCAATTCATCAAGAATCCTTATGGAGTAGTTGAAGATATGGTAAAAGTAGGTAAGTTTATAATTTTGGTCGATTTTGTTATGCTTTGATTTTTAAGAAGATAGAAATTATCCTTTAATTTTGGGGAGACCTTTCATGAATACTATAAAGGCACTAGTGGACGTGCACGAGGGGAAACTAGTGTTAAGAATTAGGGAAAAACAAGTGGAATTTAACATGAGTAATTCCTTAAAGAATTTAATGGAAGTAATGCTTTCATGAAGATTGATGTTGTTGATGAGTGTGTAAAGAAGTTAGAAGAGCAAGTTGAAGGAGTTATGAAGTTGAAAGGAGATGAGAGAGTAGAACAAGTGGAGTTGGGTGAGAAGCTAAAGTAAGAAACTTTAGAGAGAATGAAAGCACCCACCTACCTTCCATTATGAGGCTACCTACCTTAGAGTTAAAACCCTAACCTTCCTACCTTAGATACACCTTCCTAGGTAAGGATCACATTGCCCATTATCGTATCTAACCAACTTGATTTAGAGCAAGAGGAGAAGGTAATGGAGACTATTAAGAGGAGAATAAGAGCCATGAGTTAGCAAATTTCAGATATTAAAGGTATTAGCCCCAATGGGTAATGCATAGGATCAATCTTGAAGAGAGGTGCAAGAAAGTAAAGGAAAGGTAAAGGAAGCTAAATCCAAACATGCAAGAGATTGTGAAGAAAGAGGTAGTGAAGCTCTTAGTTGTGGGTATAATCTTTCTAATTTCATATAGTGAGTAGGTAAGCCCAATGCAATGTGTACTAGAGAACAAAAGGCATGGCAATCATGGAGAATAAGAAATGTGAGAATATTTCTTCTAGGAAAATCACTAGTTGGAGAGTACGCGTTGACTATAAGAAGGTTAATTTGACCACCATGAAAGATCTCTTCACTAAATAATTAAGAGGGTGGTTGGGCATGCATTTTATTGCTTCCTTGATGATTATTCCTGCTAAAACCAAGTGTTTATCTATTTGAAAGACCAAGAAAGGACAACCATCACTTGCCTTTATGAAAATTTTGCATATAAGAGGATACCCTTTGGCCTTCGTAATGCACCCACCACTTTTCAACGACGTGTGATGGCCATCTTTGAGGAAATCATAGAGATATTTATAGATGAATTTTCAATTTTTTTATATTCTTTTGATCATTGTTTGAAAATTTTGGATAGAGTTCTCCAATGGTATGAAGAGTCACATTTGTTATTGAATTGGGAGCAGTGCCACTTTATAGTTTATGAAGGAGTTGTCTTAGGTCATAAGAACTCATGCAAAGGGATAAAGTGGATAGAGCTAAGACAGAGGTCATTGAAAAGTTTCCACCTCTTACAAACATCAAGGGAATCTGAGCATTCTTAAGTAATGTGAGGTTCTACTGATAGTTTATTAAATATTTTTCTCTCAATGCTAAGCCCTTAACAAATTTATTGACTAAAGATATGCCATTTAATTTTGATAATAATTGTTTACATGCTTTTAATAGGCTGAAAAAGGCACTCACCTAGACACCAATCTTAACATAACTAGATTAGTTATTGCCCTTTGAGATTATGCACAATGTGAGTGATCATGCCATTAGGTGTATGCTTAGACAAAGCAAAGAGAAAAAGTTGCATGCCATATACTATATGTTAGTTGAAAACTCATTTTAAGTCAGGTTGTGACTTGTAGTATAAGCAGATATCTTCCTAAAAGAATTGGGTTTATTCACCACTCGATTCAAGTTAAATTTTGTTTAATGCATAATTTCAAGCAACAAAAATATAAAATGAACTAAATAAGACAGCTTAAGAAATAGAGAATTAATGTGCAGGAACTTTCAAAATCAAGTTAAAGATTAGGAATCACTTTTATCCCTATTTGTTTTCCTTTTATTTTATTGATTCAATTTATGTTTAGCTTAGATTTCCTAATGTTTTAGTCACCCTCTCTCAAGGTGGAACTAAGTTTCCCTAGCCAAATAACAAAGGAGTAACCTTACAAATTCTCAATCTATAAAGCCTTTCCTAGAAATTCAACGAGATGTGAATTAATCCTATACGCAATTTATTAACTAATTGAGATCTCTCTAATGAATTAATAAACCTAATATTTCTGGGTTTATTGAATGCCAACTCTTGCTGTACATTCAACATAGATTATCAAGCTCACTCTCTCGATTTATTACAAGGTATAATCATAATAAATACCATAAACATTCAATTCATTGAACCAACAATCAAGAGTTCATAAATATTTTAATGAATAATTCCTAAAATATATTCAGCCACTCATAAAGTAAATAAGTTCATCAACAACCATATTTTCCATAAAATAGAACATAACTGAGAAAAATCAAAAGAAAAAAAGATAAGTTTGAACTCTTCACTTAACTCCACAAACTGGAAAAGATAAAAAGAATGTGAGCTCTTGAAGTTTTGACCACTGATCTTGATTTCTTACCCTTAAAGATTGAAAATTTGTTTCCTGGTATAAGGGCAAGTTCTAGATTAATTCTTGATGGCTATTAGGGTTCTATGCCCTTATATATGCCCTCGTATGTCAAAAACCCAGACAGAGCCAAAATCTACTTAATGACAATCACGACTATTGAGGGTCACGAGCGTGACCTAATTAAGTGACCAAAGGAGTCACAAATGTGACCTTAAGGGAGTCATGAACTATTTTTGGACATTTAAAAGGAGTGATCACTTAAATGGAGTCACGAACATGACTTTTGTGAGTCATGCTTATGATTCTTCTTTAAATTTTCAATTTTTTATTTTATTTTTGTATTTAACTAAATGAAGTCACGTGTGTGACTCTTAATTTGTTTTTACCTTTGCTCCTTTAAGCTTCATATGAACTCTTTGGCACCTACATATAAAAAATCACAATCTTTGGCTAAAATCATCATTTATACACTTAAAAACACATAACAAAATAACAAAATATATCAAATTAAATCTTAAACACAATAAAAAAAATGCAAAATCACATATCATTATGCAAGCAATACCTCGGCGGGAGTATAATTAAACTACACTACAATTAAGAAGGAGTTTATTGTGGTGGCTTTTTCTTATGATAAATTTCATTCATATCTTTTAGGCTAAGAGGTTATTGTTTTTATAGATCATGTGACATTATGATACTTTTTGCTAAGAAGGATGTGAAGCTAAGGTTATTTCGATGGGTGCTTTTCCTTTAACAGTTTGACATTGAAATTTGGGACATGAAGGGAGTGGAGAACATAGCGACAAATCATTTATCATGCCTTGAAGGAGGGGAGATCCATGAAGAAGAAAAAATAAATGAGCAATTCCTTGATGAAGCACTAATATTGATAAACAATCTATTTGTTCAACGGTTTATCGATATAGAAAACTACCTTGCAGGTGGTATTCTTCCTTTTGACTTATCTGACCAATAAAGGAAGCTTTTTTTTTTGTTTAAATGAACTCATTATTTATGGGATGAACCTATGATATATAAAATATGTACTGATGGTTTGATTCGTAGGTGCATTCCTAAAGAAGAGATGATTGGAGTGTTGAATCAATGCCATAGCTCACCTTATGTAGGGCATTATGGAGTGAACAAGATGGAAGCTTATGTATTAGAATGTGGATTTTATTGGCCAAACTGGTTCAAGGATGCTAGGGAGTATGTGCTACATTTTGATACGTGTTAAAGAGTGGAAAATGTTTAAGAAATCATGAGATTCCCATGTTTAATATCTTAGAGGTTGAAGTGTTTGAAATGTGGGGCTTAAATTTTGGGGGACCTTGCCTATCATCTTTAGGTAATTCCTATATCTTGGATGGTGCTGATTATGTGTCAAGGTAGGGTGAGGTAATAACCACTTCAACAACATGGCAAGGTAGTGTAGAGATTTATCAAGAAGATACTCAATAGGTTTGGAGTGCCTAGGGCTATTACAAGTGGAGGATCTTATTTTTGAAATAAGTCCTTTGGTGCACTTTTGAGGAGATATAGAGTTCATCATAGAGTGATTACACCATACCACGCTCAAATAAGTGGCCAAGTAAAGATGGTGAATAGAGAATTGAAGAGAAGTTTTGAAAAGGTGGTGAATAGTTGAAGAAAGATTGAGCAATGAAGTTGGATGATGTAATGTGGGAATACCAGACCACTTTCAAAACCCCTATAGGTATGACTCCTTTTAGATTTTTGTATTGCAAGACTTACCTTTAAAGTTGGAGAATATGGCATATTTGGAAATTAGGAAGATGAATTTTTATTAGAATGTGGTTAGTGATAAGAGATTGTTGCAACTTGTTGAATTATATGAGCTAAGGTACAATGCTTGTTAGAAGTCCAAATTGTATGAGGAAAGGGTTAAGAAGTGGCATGATGCACATATTAAAAAGAACGAGTTCAAGAGTGGTGAATTTGTGTTATTGTTCAACTCAAGGCTTTAGTTGTTTCTCAGAATGCTCAAGTTAAGATGCCATGGCCCATTCAAAGTTATTTAAGTGCTCAACCATGGAGCTTTGGAATTAGAAAATGACAAAGGTGAAACTTTCAAGGTCAATAGGCAAAGATGCAAGCCATGATTTAATGGAACAATCTCACATGAAAGGAAGTAATTTCTTTCCATTCCTTTACTCCCTTATGATTAACTTGAAGCATGGTCAAGCTCATAACCTTAAATGAAGCATGTTGTGATAGTGAATAGGTTATTGTGAGTTCTTGATTGTGTTTTCTTAAGTTTTGTTGATGTTCTTATGTTGATTTTAATGTTCTTCCTTATACTTGAATGTTTGATGAAAGTTTGTATTGAAGATAAATTCTATTTATGTAAAATATGCTAGTAAAGAGGCATTCCCCTTTCACTGTCGTGCTCAAGGGTGACTGAAAAATCAGAAAGTTCTCTGTCAAGCACGATTGTGATAGGAGTTTATAATGGTTCAACTTTTGCCCCAAAAACACTTAACCCACTTCATTCTTTCCACTCTCTTGCTCCCACCCTAGCTACATATAGCAACCCATTTCAAGTCTCCTCACTCCATTTTTCATTAAAACTTTATAAGTTCATATGGTTTCTTCACTCAATTTTCTATTTTTTTTTCTGAATTCTTCCCATCTTCACCTCTTTTGTTGTTATTCAGGTTTCATTTACAATTTAGGGGTTGTTTCACATCTACTTTAGGTTTCATTGTCTCTTGTTTTCTATTTTGCATATTTTTCCCTCCATTCCACCAAAGATAAAGTCCATTGTAAGGAAATTTATTTCTCTAGTCCAAGCTGAAGTTAGAGGGTTTATAGTAAGGAATATTACAGTCGATTATGGTGCCCCATTCCCCATATATTTCAAGGAAGATGAATATTGCAATATGGAGCTTCGAAACCCTTACTCTCATACTATTATTAAACACAGGTTCATCCAATGAGCTTCTAATTTAACTGTTGCACCTAAATTTAATGATACATCTAATGATGAATTTGATGACAATAAGTTAGGTTGGTAATGAGTACTTAATGCAGTGGAGACTAACAACTAGAAGATAGAATAATGAATAGATCACATAGATGAATAATTGTAGCAAGTAACACACTAATAATGCTACCTTAATAAAAAGTTGCTCAAATCCTTCATGGTGCACGGGATCAAAGTGCCCTCTCCAAAACCATCACCACTACCCCCACCTTCTCTATAAGTTTTTCTCACCCTTCTCTCTTTTATTTGCATTTTGTGTCTTTTGCATGTGTTTTTTTTTGTTACTTTTAGTGTTTTTTATGTTTATTTCTTTATTCTTCATATTCTTTTTTTTTTGTTCTTCTTTTACACATTGAGGATAATCTGTTCTTCAAATGTAGGGAGGTAGCACATGCATTGAATTTTTTCTCATTTTATATGACATTTTGATTGCGATCATGCATTTCATATATTTTTGTTCTTTTTTTTTATTTTATGTGAATTTAAGTTCACACTGTGAGAGGTGTATAGGTTGTGTGTATATGGTTGAAGGCCTAAATGGCAATGAGATTGAATGGAATTAGTTCAACTAGGAACAAGGTTATTTAAGTAGTGAAGAAACATGATCTTATGAAGTTTACTTATGATTGTCTTTCCATTGAAATTGCAAACTAATTAGGATATTCCATATCTTTTCTTACTTTTTTTACAATTGTTTAGATTCACTTTAAACGAAAAATTGACTTAATTTGTAGGCTTCACTAGTGGCTATTCATGGAAATAATTGATTAGAAAGTAGTGAAATAGATTCACAACATAAATGAAATAGGCAATTAAATTCTTACTCAGCTTACACCTAGACTGAAAAATAAGTCAAAAGAAAAAAAAGGAGTTAAGAATTGAGCCAAAAGACTAGTTTTTAGTTATGATTTTGTCGAGTAACTAGAGGTGTGCCCATAAAGATGTAAACCTTCATGTAAAAAGGCTAAATGACACTCTATCCTTGATAAAATAACATTACGTAGTTGAGTAATTAGAGGTGTGCCCCTATAGAGGTACACAATCGAGTAAAAAGACTAGGTGATTTTTCTTCTCAAATGAAAAAAAATTAAAGCTTAAATGAAAATAAGTGAAATCTATTAATCTTTCTTTCTAAATCAAGAAATTTCATGAGTGATTGCTTAGTGACAGCCTACCTTTCACTTGGTAAATTGATCATAGTGCATGCTTACATTTGCCTTGGATGTAAGAATAGGATAGCAATGTCATAATTAATGTGCACTTTCAATTTAAAGGCACTCATGATGTTAATGAAATGAGTGACTATTTTGGATCTCCTTAAATGACTAATTTTCTTAGTTATGCTAATTCTATCAGATCTCTTACCATTGTTACATTCAAGCTTTCAATCATTGTTTCATTATATGTTACTTATGTGTTTGTGTGCCTTGCATTTAAAGTTTTACCTAAGTACAAGCAAAGGTTTAAATGTGGAGAAGTTTATAGGTGTGCTTTAGACTATGTTTTTAAGGTAAATCTAGGAGTTTTAAGTATTGTTTTGTGTTTAAAGCTTAGTTAACATGATCTTTTGCATTCTTGTTATTGTCTTTTATGTGTTTAGTTTTTTTCTTAATGTTGTTTAGTGATTAAGGGAAAGATTTTAAGTTTATTTGAGGTAGGGGTTAATGCACTTTAATATTTAGATGAGTAGACAAAGATTGGAGGAAAGTTGGAAAGAATTGAAGAAGAGGCAAAAATCTGGAAAATTGTAGTGTAGGATCATGTTACCTGGAACTAACTTTCTATCACCTTAGGGTGATAGTGGAGATGATTTTGTTGATGTGTCCAACATGAGTTTTGAGACTTAGAGTCTACTTTTGGACATCTTTAAGTGTTTTCCAAGAGTTAAGACACATCATTAAGGAGC
This sequence comes from Pinacopodium congolense, assembly GCA_028565735.1. Taxonomy (NCBI): domain Eukaryota; kingdom Viridiplantae; phylum Streptophyta; class Magnoliopsida; order Malpighiales; family Erythroxylaceae; genus Pinacopodium; species Pinacopodium congolense. Next base: position 4,810 of record JAOXYD010030729.1, on the reverse strand, counting down.
TTAGCCAAAGGAGAAAAAACAAGGTTTTGGTGGCCACCCAAAAGAAGGAAGCATCATCAACCTTGGGATTTATCAAGAGAGATCAATTTCTAGATTTTCCAACATTGAGGGAATGAAGATAAGAGTGTTAAACTTCAACTAGTTTTATTCTACCCTCTCTTTTCTACTTTGTTATATGGAAAACATGTTAGTTATGGGATTTATTATTATCATGAGTGACTGAACTCTTTTATAAGGATTTCATTTTGAATTATTTTATGGAACTCTTACTTATTGATTCAATGAATGAATGCTTGTGATATTTATTATGCTTATATCTTGAAATAGATTGATAGATTAAGCTAGGTAATTTGTAATGGCTTGTATAATGAGATTTGGCACCTTATAGACCTATAAATATCATGTTTTCAAATGGATGAAGAGAGTTCTTAGCTATTTGATTAATTACTTATAGGATTTCTTCACATCCAGTTAGATATTTATGATAGATTTTGTAGATTGAGAGATTTGAATACTAACCTTACCTTATTTAATAAGGGAAACTTAGTTACACGTTGAAAGATGATAACTAAAATATTATGATATCTTGGGTCAAACATAATTGAATCAATAAGATAAAAGAGAAAAAAATAGTGATAAAAGTAATTCTTAGTCTTAAACCTTGAATTAAAAAATCTTTGTACTTTGTTCCTTTAATTGTTTACTATTAGTTTGCTCAATTTTAGTATACTTTTCAATTATTGTTATTTAAATTTGTTCTTTAAACAAAATATAACTCTGATTGTTAGGTGATGGAACCTAATCCTTATGGAACGATATCTATTATACTACAAGTTTACAACCCATTCACTTATGGTATAATGTAAAACAAGTTAGCATTGCTTAGCGATTAATAACTTCCACAAGGACTATAATGATTTATTAGTAATTTTCCTCTCTTCACCATGTAACCTTTCCAAATTAATGACTGATTTGATATTAAACTAAATTAAACTAACAATTAACTAAGAATTCAAAGTAAATTCACTAGATTTAATAAGTAATCAAAGAAGCTAGGATCTAAATGAGTAATCCCCCTAAGATATGTACATGTTTATTATTAAATCTTAATTTTGCATATTTTCTAGATTTATTTAGACTATTTGCCTAAAGTGAGTCATACTCTTTCTCAAGGTATACCATTCCTATCATCTTAATAAATCAACTAGAGGTTCCCTTTAATCAATATACTAATTAGAAGCATTAATTTGATTTATGAAACCTATTGTTTTGATTAGATTCACAGGTAATTCGAATGTCTTATGTAAGTCTATCTTTAGTTCTCTTTTAAGAATCATTACTTATGGATTAATCTATTCATATAAATGATCTCTCAATCTAAATATATGAAATTGAACATGGAATTGACACTTACATTCACATAGAAATCAAAACCAAGTCATTTATTTCATAGATAAATTTAAGTCACGAAATCTAGAAATTCAACATTGAATCAAAGTAACAGCAAACACTACATCTTAAGGTTCATAAAACTTAGATACTATAAGAGTTTAGTTTCTAAACATGATAAAAGAAATAAAAATAATTATAAAATAAACAAGCGATTGAAAGATTATTCTCATGGTGTTTGACTCTTTAAATATTTTATGAAAAGTGCTAGAACTGTAATCATGATCTTATAATCTCGATATTTGGATCCAATCTTCACTTTCAATTTTCTAAAAAACTTTATAAATATGGCTTACAATTTGCCCTTAGTTTCTTGATGGTGGCTTTAGGTCTTTAAGAATCAATAATTTTTGAAAAAGACTTAAAATTTCACTTACATAGGAGTGAGGGCCGACTATCCCATGGTTTAATTCATGGTCGTGGGACAAATCATGGATTCTATCAAGAGCTCCATGGCCTTGATCACAAGCTTTCCCTATTTCATTGCTTGGTGTTTTCTCCAAAACTTTGGTGTGAGATAGGTTGTGGAAGTCACCAACTTGATGCTTTTCTTCCTCTTTTTCATTCTGTAACTCATCTAATTCAAAATATGCATTAAATTGCTACCCAAGACCTACAAAAATATACATATTCACCTAAATCATCATAAGCAACATCTTATTCAAAATTTAACAAATTAAGCATCAAATTCACATATAAATCACCCTCAAACTTAGGATTTTAACTAAGAAACCATGCTTAAAACATGTATCGAATGAGCACTATCAAATACTCCCACACTAAAATTGTTGCTTCTCCTCAAGTAATGATTTAAACTCTTCACTCAAAACAATACTAATTAAGAGTTAGAAGTTAATTAGGTACAAAATATTACAAGTAAATGTCATTGATATAGCTTACATATCACAAATCTATCATTTCAAAAATATTTTTATCATATGCAAACATATAATTAATAATAAGCAACCCCTTATGTATAATACTAAGCGTCTAAGTAATTTCTTATAGATCACTATACAAATTCAGTTAAGGATGTATTAAATTAAATAAAACAAAATTAAAATTAGAATTAGAACATGTATTTAGAGGTTACCTAATCTTTTTAAGAGAGAAAAAATACATTGTCATGAATGTCTCTTAGTTACTTTACTAGGATACTCATTTTTTTAGCTTATTTGAGACGTCAACTATTCTTTTAACGTGAAGGTGAATGCTTTGTCATGAACATCCTTAGTTACTCAACTAGGTCACCCTTTCAAATGGCTACTAGCACCACTAATAGAATTTTACTGTTTTATCAGCACGAAGCCAACGAAATGAAAAAATATGCGTACTTATTCAACAAACACACATATTTTGTTTTTCAATTTTTAAAAGATATATTATACATCTTAATCAAAATTCATATAGTAATCTTGATAAAATGTCCTTAGAAACATAATATTGTACATAAGGGTGACTGAAATATGCAATTCATGTAAAATAAAAAAGAAAATTTAAGTTAAGGGTTAGAAATAAATTTAAAGTTTATCAATGTTCATAAAATCAAAAACATCAATTATATTGGAATCCTATAATTAACAATCAACTAATAATCAAAATCTCTTTAATATGAACTATCCAATCAATTAACCTTAGATTCCCAATAATTCAAGTTTGTATGATATATAAAGAGTATGTTTATCTCCCCCCCCCCCCTTAAAAAAAAGTTAAGTGAGTCCCTAATTTGAGGATTAAAAATCAGTATAAAGTATAATAAGTGTAAGATAAAAGAGACTAGCATTCCCTTAAACATTTAGTTTTAATTGTAGGCTAGTTGGGAGAACCTAGTCCATGTGTTTTTAATGCTTATAAAAGAGAAATATACGCTTGTTCCATTCTTAAATATCATAATTAATTATAAGCTTTGTCCAAATAGTTAGATCAAGAATGATAAAATATCATAAAAATAAGTCCTATAAAAATAAAAATTTGAAACTTCCATAATGAAATAAAAATAAAAATAAATAAGATACAAGGAAAAGAAACAAAAGAAAATCAAATCAAATTGGTCACCATGATTATCTATAAAGAAGTAGTTCAATCATTAGCTAGTGGTGGTGATTAGAGATGGTATTGCATAAACTCTCATCACATAGCTTGTTACTCCTCCCATTGAACCTAAATGTGAATAAATCATATTCATACCCAAGACTCATAATCCATAAGCATTGCAATGGTCATATAATAGGTAATTGCACTCAAATCACTAATTCATGTACATCATTTCATGATTTCTTAAGTCTAAGGCTTAAGAATCATTCAAACTCATCATTCATCTAGCATAAAGTATAAGAATAGCATGCTAAATTCATAATTTGATCATAACAAGAAAAATCTTAAGGTGCTTATAAATCATAATTAACATATAAAGCATTGTTAGCCACTTGTGGAAAAATCAATCCCAAACAAAAACAACACATGCTATAAATCATCAATTCAAAGTTGCCATGAATTAGGCAATGGTCTTGAGATAGGCTATATGTTAAACTCATTAACTTGATACTTTTCTTCCTTTTTTTGATTCCATAACTCATCTAACTCTAAACATGTATCCAATTGCTCACAAAAACCTATAAAAACATACATATTAATTAAAATCATCATAAGCAACATAGTATTAAAATTTAACTAGTTAAGCATCAATTCACATAGAAATCAACCTCGAACCTAGGATTTTAACTATAAAACCATGCCTAGAATATATATCAAATGACCACTATCAATTATTTGGTTGCTATCCTCAATCAGGTATTAAACTATGATATACAAAAACCTAAGCAATGCTATTTAAGAAAACCATTTAACTTCTAATTTTCCCTTAATTAAAACAATGCTTCAAGTAAAGATAAATTATTTCATTCAACGTGAACATTTTGCTTCTATCTAAATTCATAAAAAATCATCCTTTCCATGCACTTAGACTCTTAAATCCAAAATAAACTAGAAAATTAACACAAAAGACCAACAAATAACATTAATAACATCAAAAAATGGTCAAAAATCAAATAATATATTTTAAAAACCATCTAATTTACCTAATAACAATTCTCTTACACTTGAATTCTTGTTTTTCTTTAAGTAACTATTCAACAACTCATTTAAAATAATCTAATAGTAGCTAAAAATTAATTAGGCACCTCAACACAATTCAATGCTATTAAAAATAATTAATATCTCTTAAGTCAATCTTAATTATGGATTAAAACAAATATCCACAAAACATAACAGAGCCAACTTTTTTTGGACTTGACGCCAACGAGGAAACTTATTAGCTTGAGTGAAAGAAGATAGATCAGGGTCATAAGAAATATAAGTATAG
>JAOXYD010030718.1:0-14155 GCA_028565735.1 Pinacopodium congolense | reverse complement strand
TAAATCTGTCATTAAACAAAATATAACACAAATTAAATATTTAAACAATAAAATAAGATTGAAATAACATTAAAAAACATATAAAAATTTAATAAATTTCAATCTTATCAGTTCTCCTCTTAAACAAGCAACTCCTCAAAACGCTACACTTTACTCTTAAGCTTGTGAAGCTTTTATTTTATCTTCACTTAGCAAGCTTCATGCCGCCACTTATCCTTTTTCAACATTTATGATGCAAAGCTTGTATATGGGAACATTGCCATCTCACCCAACAAAGCTTCTTCTTTTACAAAATATTTTCTTAGTTGCCGTTTCATCCAACTCCTCTTTTAAAAACTCCATGCTACCATTTTAGCAAGAGTGAAAAGCTCTCCTCCTTATTTCATTTTGCTACGGTAAAACACTGTGTCACATGCCAAGCATTTCAAGCTTGTTTTGTCCTCTTCTCCAAGTGATTTTTTTTCCGCTTTAAGCTTTCTTTTGCTATGCCATTTTGCTCCACTCCTTAAAGCTTTTACTTTTTGTTTATTTTACTCCTTTGTCTGATTTCATGCTTTTAGTTTTTATTTTTGTTCCATTATCATATCTATATGAAAATTTCAAAAGAACACAAATTAAGCATTTAAACACAAAAATAGGATTGAAATGATATTAAAAAGCATATGAAAATTCAATATATTTCAATCCTATCAATGGCCAAATGGTCTTTTCTAGAATTCTTTTAATCTCTCAATTCAAAATTTTCAATTAATCGCGAGTCTATGGATGATAAAGAGTGGTGACCTTATATGTAACACCATACTTGGATAGGAGGGAATCAAATTGCTTATTGCAAAAATGTGTACCTGTATCACTGATTATTGCTCTTGGTGTACCAAATCATGTAAAAATATTCTTTTTAAGAAAATTAACCACACCTTCTCCATCTTTAGTAAGCAGTGCTACTACTTTAACCCATTTATCGATATAGTCTATTGTAACTAAAATTTATTGATTGGTGTATGACTTAGGAAAACGTCCCATAAATTTAATATCCTAGACATCGAAAACTTCGCAAACAAAAATATTATTTAATGGAATTTCATATCTTTGAGAAATGTTTCCAATCTTTTGGCAATTGTTACAAGATTTTACAAATTAAAAAGCATCTTTGAATAATGTGGGCCAACAAAATCTAGATTCTAAAACTTTATGTACTGTTTTATAGGCTAGAACTATCCTCCTACTTCCTTATAATCACAATGACTTAAGATAGAAGGCACTTCCTTAAAAGGAATACATCTTTTAATTAGGATATTACCGCAAATCTTTCATAAATATGAATCATACTAAAGAAATCTTTTAACATTAATTAGGAATTTCTTCCTCTGCTGATACGAAAAATCATGAGAAACTATATTTCCAGTTAAATAATTAACATAATCAGCATATCATGACCATTTTTCTTCCACTACTAAGAGTCATTCCTTAGGAAATATTTCTTTAATATCCTAATTTTCTCCTTTTTCCATAACTTCCTCACTCAATCTTAAAGGATTATCGGTAACAAAATTCCCAGCACCCTTCTTGTCCTTTATTTCAATATCAAATTCTTACAATAAAAGGACCCCACATCTAATCAGTATTAGCTTTGAATCAGGTTTATTCAGAAAATATTTTAAGGCCAAAGGGTTAGTATACTCTATCACCTTTGAAAGAATCAAATATGATCAAAATTTATCAAAAGTAAAGACGATAGCTAGAATTTCTTTTCCAGTTATTGTATAATTATTCTAGGCCTCATTTCATTCTAACTTGCATAGTAAATCAGATGAAAAATTTTATCCTTTCTTTGCCTTAGAACTGCTTTATTGAACCAAGGGAGATTCCACTCAATTTTGATGATGAAAAAACACCCTTTCTACTAATATTTTTTTTTTAAGTGTGTTTAAAGATTGGCATGTTAGAAAGAAGATGTTTAAGTAATTAAGTATTCTGACAACCGAAGGTCAGTCAACCGAATACTGATCGGTCGAGCAAACACAAGCACTAAAGGGGGCATTTGTCGATCGAAGGAAGATCGGTCTACTGAACCATGGAGATCGGTATACTGAATGAACACTTGAGTAAGATCAACTGACCGAATGAGATAGAATTTAGAGATCGGCCGCCCGATTGAAGATCAATCGACCAAACGATGGCTATCAATCGACCAAATGAACAAGTTTAAAAGATCGGTCGACTAAACATGAGCACAACGGTCATTTTTCTCAATGGATAGAAGATTTACCCATCGATTAGAAAACATATACAAATAATTAATTATCATACGATGAACGTTGGAGGACGTCCAATGGCTAATTTGATCCTTTTCCACTATAAATAGAGACGAGGATAGACAGAGAAGAACAACAAGTGAGAAAGAAATGATATACATGGTGATATACAAGTGTTAAGAATAGTTTACATTTGAGTTTAGTTTTTTTACCTTGAGCATATTAGGGTGTTTGATTCTTGAGGTTATTCTTGAGCCATAAAAGAATTTTGAAGTTTATTCTTGAACCTAGAAAAAGGAAGAAAGGTTATTCGTGAGCCTTGAAAAAGAAAAGTGGGTTATCCTTTAGCCTAAAAAAATGTTTGTAAGTTGTATCAAATTTATCTTTTGAATTGCTTAATTTATTTTTCATAGTACAAGTTCATTCTATCTTATTTGTTTCATATTAGTTTATTTAGCTTCTTCAAATTTAATGTTAGTTTTATTTTTATGCGTTTACTTGAAATTTTAGTAGAACCTAATTCACCTCCCTCTTAGGTGTCTTTTAAGACCAATAATTGGTATCAGAGCATAGGTCTCACTTTGAGTGTAAATTCTAATGAATTTTTTAGGAAAGACTAAATGGCACATGTCATGAATTCTGTATAATCCACATAGAATACCTTACTTAGATGGCAATAATTATATGTATTGGAAAAATAGGATGAGATACTACTTGAAGGGAGGAAATATTGATTTATGGATAATGGTAACTCAACTATTTACAATGTCTACCAAACTTGTAGGAAATGAGATAGTCCTAAAGAAATAGAATGAGTGGAACTTAGATGAAAAGAGGTCAATATCCTTGAATAATAAGGTTATGCATATTTTATATTGCGTTTTAAGAATGGAGGAATACAATAGGATTGCAATGTGTAAAACTACATATGATATTTGGCATACTCTTGAAATTACTCATGAAGGTACCAATCAAGTCAAGGAGACTAAAATAGGTATGCTTACTCATGATTATGAACTTTTTCTTATGATGTATGATGATACTATTTCTTAAATGTATGCTCATTTTAATAATATTATAAGTGTGCTAAAAGGTCCAAGTAAGACCTACTTTAGTGTTGAGGTATGTAGGAACATTCTAATGTCCCTACCAAAGACATAGGAAACAAAGGTGATAGCGATACACGAAGCTAAGGATCTCAACACACTCCCTCTCAACGAGCTCATTGGTTCACTTCTAACATACGAGATGAGGATGAAAAAGATCTAATAGGAACAAGAGGCACCAAGGAAGAAAAAATGTGGCGTTTAAAGTAAACAAAAATGAGGAAAGAGATAATAAAGAATCTTTGGTTGGAAACGAAAACGAGGAGCTTGCATTCATCATAAGAAGGCTCAAGAAGTTTATGCGAAATGCCTCAATGCATCAAAATGGTACTTCTTACTCAAAATATAAATTATCTAACACAACATGTTTTGAGTGTGGTAAAAGAGACATTTCAGATCGCAATTCCCCCACCTATAGGAAGAAGAAGAAGGAAAATAAGGTGTGGAGGAAAGAAAAGAAAGACTTTAAGAAAAATAAAGCATTGAAAACTTCTTGGTCTGAATCTAGTGACTCCAATGAAGAAGTAGTAGCCAACATGTATTTTATAATGTACAATGACGTTTGTCTCCACCTAGTGAAGATGAATGTGAGTATACGCATGATGAACTGTTGGAACACATAGAAAAATTAACTAAAAAGAATAACGAATTGCATGATAAGTACAAGAAAGCCTTAGAAGAATTACATGCATGTAAATCAAAAAATAATAACCTTAGAAAAGATATGACTCTAATTAATAAAGACAATCATGAGCTAGCAAATGAAAATAGGTCTCTAAAGAAAGAAATTGAATCCCTCAAGAAATCACTAGAAAAATTCAACAAGGGAAAATAAAAACTAGATACTTTATTAAGTGTTCAAAAGTTCGAAAATGATAAACATGACTTAGGGTATAGTAATAAAAATGGAACATCTACTATTAAGATTGTTTTGTGAAGGCAAAGAATTTAGAAGATGAATATACGCCTAGAAATGTTCAGAATGCACCTAGTAAACTGCAACCTAAGCATCATGCGTTCATATACACATCAAGACCCAGAAAATTATCCCAACATCGATTTAATGTTAAAAGGACTCTCACGCATCCTAGGCAAAATTTTCAACAAAATTTTCATGATGATTTTAGCATAGAAATGACTATAGAATTGCATATAGGACTTACATTTCACTATTTTGCACATATTGTGGCTATCATGGACATATTTCTTATTTTTTTTATGACTGCCTAAACAATTTCTCAAATGGTTACAAGAACAACTTTTTTCACAAGATAAAAACTATATAGATTCCAAAAACTAGATAGTTTTTCTCTTTTTCCTGATTTTCAATTATGATTTATATTTTATTATCTATATGTTTGTTGTGTTTAGTTTTAGCATCCTCAAAGGTTCGGTCAACTGAATGATTGACATCGGTCAACCAAAGGTAGTTTGGTCGATCAAATGGATAGATTTGATCGACTGATAGATAAACTTTAATTGTTTGGTCGACCGATGTAGCTGATTCGATCGACTGATAGGTCAAAATCATAGTTTTTCTCTTGTAATACATTAGATCATATGTTTTAAGTAAACGTATTATTTATTATGGCTCTTTAACTTGTATTTTTAATTTTTATTTGTGTAATTTTTAGTTAAAAATGTGTGAGTTAGGAATACTAACATCTAAGAACCCTAGATAAGATGAGTACCTAAAATTATTTTTATTTTTCTTGTAGAACAAAAGAAGAAATAAATGGTATGTAGAGAGAGGTTTTTCATGACATATGATTGGGAACCCTTCACAATTTATTACTTTTAAAAGCAAAGATGGAGGATCCGTCACGTTTGGGGACCATGCCAAGGGTAAGGTAATCTTCATTGGAAAAGTAGGTAAAGATAATTATCCATTAATCGATAATGTTTTACTTGTTGAAGCTTTAAAACATAACTCGTTAAGTGTAAGTCAATTATGTGATAAGAACTACAAGGTTAGTTTCGTAGGAGATGAATGTGTTGTCAATAAGATAGATAACAATGGTGTCATGTTCTTAGGAAAACATGAAGGAAATATATACATTGTTTATCTATACTGTGTTACTAATCTTGAAGATAAATGTTTAATTTCTTTGAGTGAATACGCTTAGACTTAGCACCAACGACTTGGACATGTAAGTATAGATCTCCTCTCAAAGCTCAACTCAAAACAACTTGTTAGAGGACTTTCAACTATAAAGTACGGAAAAAAAAATCTGTGGAGCATGAAAATATTGTCATCATGCAATGCTAGAAAGTGGCAGGAGAATTGCATAATCCAAAAGCATGCACCTATAAGCAACTGTACCAGAAGGACTGGTGAAAGTAGTTTTCTCCTGGTCCTCAAGGACTACTGGAATTTGTAAATAGCCACTGTACCCATCTAAAGAAAAAAGTACGACTTGATCAATGAAAGGTAATAGGAAATGATCCTTCTAGTAGTGTCATTTAATTTTCTATAATTATAACACATACGCTTACTAGTTACCTTTCTAGTTGTTATCTGCTAATTTTGATCATTCTGAACCATCAAAATACCTCCTTTCTTGGGTACCACTTAAACCGGGCTAACCTAAACTAAATTCGAGACAAGAAAACTTATCCTAGCATCTAAAATTTTCAAGACTTTACTCTTGAATACTTCTTCATATTAGGGTTTAATCTTCATTGTAGTTGGACCAATGGTTTGCTTCTATCTTCCATAAAAATCTTATGTGAACAAATTAAGGGACTTGGCCCCTTAATATCCATAATGATTCAACTAGTGACTCTTATATGATCTCACAAAACACTTAAAAAATTGTCCTCCATACTATCAGTCAATGATGATGAAATAATGTCAAGTAAATGTGATATGAGATTCAAAAATACATATTGAAGGTGCGATGGAAGATGTTTGAGTTCTAATTCAGGTGGCTCCTCTATGGATGGCCTCGTTATCCTAGAATCTTATAATCAATTTCCCGCCATGCACATCAATTACTATCCTTAGCGTAACCATAAAGGCTTGTCTAAGAATAATAGGCACCTTATGATCGTTGTCCATATCAAGCACTATAAAATCCACAGGGTAAATGAACTTACCAATCTTAACTAACACATCCTCTACAATCCCTCGTGGATAGGTAATAAAATGATTTTCCAATTGTAATGAAATTGTTATACGCTTTAGTTCTTTCAATCTCAGCTTTTTAAAGATAAATAAGGGTATTAAATTTATACTTGGCCCGAGTTCCATTAATGCCTTATTTATTTGCAAATTACCTATGGCATATAGAATGGTAAGGCTACTAGGGTTCTTGAGCATAGGAAGTAATTTCTTAAGCAAGATTGCAAAACATTCTTCATTCAACTTGGCAGTTTCATAATCTTCCAATTTCCTTTTCTTTGACAGAATGTCCTTTAAAAACTTTGCATAACTTCGCATTTGTGTTGTAGCTTGTGCAAAAGGTATATTAATATGTAATTTTTTAAACATTTCATCAAATTTCCCAAATTTCTTATCCAAATTAAAATTCTTAAGTCTTTAAGGGTAAGGAATTTGAGGCCTATATGGTTGAACATTTGGATTAGTGAAAAACCCATGGGATTACTCCTGACTCTCACTATCATCTTCCTTTCCTTTTCCTTTCATTTTATTGTTTCCACTATTGTTTCATTTCTATTTTTTATTTTTTTCTTGCTTCTTTTTTTCTAATCCCCTACTCTCCACCTCTTTTCCACTTCTCAGGATAATAGCCTTAACATACTCTCTAGGATTGGTTTCAGTTATGCTTGGTAGCTTACTAGGATAAATTTTGAGCAATTTGACCGACCTGAGTCTCTAAATTTTTAATTGCTTCTTCACGGTTTGTAATCTAAACTCGTTTCCTTAAATAAAATTTAACATAGTTTCTTCTAAATTCGATTTCTCAATTGGAGGTGGGTTGACTCTAAAGCCAGGTGGTGGGACTCTCTGTGGGTTGACAGAGGGTTGGTAGATATTTTGATTATCTCGTCATAAAAATTTTGAGTCGTTTCTCCGTCCCTAGTTGCAAGTTTTTGAATATGGATCATTCCTTTGCCTATTATAATTAGCATACTAAACTTGTTCAAGCTTTCTAGTAAAAGGACTACCTACTTCGACAATCCAAAGATACATGAGAGAAACTATCACAATGTTCGTACTCATCTTGGTTCTTAAAAGTGCTACTACCAACTCCACTAACCAAGCTATACAATTTCTTATTTAAAATATTCATTTGGCTTACTAAAACAACTGTATCATTAATAATATGTGCTCCCTATGGTTTCCTAGGATGGTATTCAAAATTATGTTAGAAACTATTTCTGGCCATCTCTTCGATCAAGTTATATGCTTCCTCCGAAGTCTTGTGCATGAAATGACCTCTAGCTGTAGCATCTATAATGCAATAAGTATATGTGTAAGGCCAACATAAAGATGTCAACTTATTACCATATATTAAAGATATGACTTGAACACTTGGCCAATATTTTCATATGCCTTTTCCAAGCCTTATACAAGCTCTTATGTTCATATTGAACAAAGGAACAAATTCTAATTTTTCATCTTCATAATCTTGGCATGTGGGAAAAATTTAGCTAGAAATAGTGTCATTAAATTGTCCCATGTTGTAATGGAACCAAGGGGATGGGTATTAAGCAATGTTCTAGCCTTGTCTATAAGGGAAAATGGGAACAATCTAAGCTTAAATGCATCATCAGACACTCCATTACTCTTAAAAATATCACAAATGTCAAGAAAGTTTTGTAAATGTTCATTAGGATCCTCTAAGGTTGTACCACTAAATTGGGAACCTCTAATCATATAAATAATGCTATAAGGGATTTATAAATATCTAAGGCTGTACCATATGTCACCCTCTTATGCCTAAAACTAAATTTATTATGGTTAAAGTTCTAGCACCATCCTAAGGTCTTTTAGCTAATTATTTATATGGATCCATGTCTAAGTCAAAATATTGTTCACTAAAAATCTCTACTCATACAGTTCTAGAAATGCTCACTCGAGTTTCTTTCTTTTGTCTATGAATTGTTCGCTTAAGTTTCATATCAAATTCAAGATTCTCGAGGTTTTTTCCCTGAGCATGCATACAAGATTAAACAAGAAAGAAAATCAAAACAAACTATTAAATAAGAAAATCTCACAAAACAAACAACACACAATTCAAACAAAGGAAATTAAAATAAGTTAAATACTTTAAACAATGTAAACAAACTCTAGACTAATCTTCAATAAATTACCCTACCATTCCAGTTATGTTTAACAAATCCAAAGCAACAGCACCAAAACTTGGTGATTGCTTATCTATTATGGCCAAGTGATCTAATTTAATTAATAATTTAAGCAATTGAAGCTCACTTCTTTTCTAACAATTTTAATCAAAAAAGCCGGCAAGTATACCGATCACAAGTAATATGATGGAATATTTAAGATCCAAGTTATCGTTCTACGAGAGTCACCAAATTTCAAGTACTAAGTTAATTAGGACACAATTATCTAGAGAATCCAAATCGAAAGAACTTACTAACTAAAATTACCAAGCTGTCTTAAAAAATTGTCAAGTTATGCAAAGATGATCAAGTTGGATTTAAGTATTAACTATTAGAAAATTTGGTTAAGAAATTGGGCTTCATTGATATAAATGGATTAATTATGGATTGGAATGCTTGTTCTAGGGTCACTTCTCTAAATCAAAGCAATGTTATGGTTATGACAATGCTTTTTCTCTAATTACTTAAGTTGAAGATTGGTCATTCATCAATCTTAAGCATTAGGCAAAAAGTTTAGGAATCTTAATCTAAAAAATCCTAATTTTTAGATTATAACCCTTAAGATAAATCAAAGTTTGGTCATTTGATGATTTCAATCAGGTTTTTTAATAAATGTTCCATCAAATTAGGTAGATTTCTTGGATCCTAAATTGTTTCTTAACTTTATTCTAAGTGTTTAATTTAGAATAAGCATTAATCTCTTCATTTAAACAAAATACAGCCTTTAATCAAGCATGTAATCATGTTTAGAACATATCATTTAATAACCATTCCTTAACCACAAACTGAATTAGACACTCATTTAAATCAATAAACAAAGTATATTTACTATATTCATCATATTCTTGAACAAATAAGAATAATAAGTGGATTTCAATGTAAAAACAAGTTAAGGATGCACCACAAAAGGCTACAAACACGTTTACATATTTAAATCACATGTCTAAGCTCTTAGAATCCTCAAATACAAGCTCAAATCTACAAAACAAGATAAAAAATGACAAGAACACAAGAAATAAGCCCTAGAACTAGTGACAATCTAATTTTTGCTCTCAAATTTGCGTTCTCTATATCTCCTCTCTGTGTTTTTGGCTTCAAAAACTCCACAAATATTTCAAGAGCATATGGGAGGCAATTGGAGCAAGATGAAGCCAATGAGGAGAAAGATCCAGTTGGAAGAGTCTTGATTGCTACTTAAACAGTGGTTCAATAAAAGTTAAACGATGTCATTTTACTGCCACTATTTAGGTCTCGAAAAAGAGTTAAACGAGGCTTGGAGACTTAAACATGCTTGATATTGCCGTTTAGCTCTTATTTTTTCTCCAATCTTCCTATTTTACTTTTTTTCACTTTAATTAAGCTTCAATCTATAAAATAAACAATTGAATAAATAAATTAACCATTAAAGCATACCATGTTAAAATACATCTAACCCATGAGTTTAGGATGAAAAACCATGAGGCTATGATTAGAAGAGAAGAGAGAAGAGAGGAAAGTAGGAAAGAGAAGCAAGATGGGAGTGAAAAGGAGAACTGACCATCCTAACTTGCAACCATACAAACCTATGATTCTATTACCTCAACGTATTAAGCTTGCACACTTGGAAAAGCAATTTGGAAAGTTTTTAAAGGTGTTTTAAAAGCTATATATTGGTATCCTATTTGTTGAGACACTTATTTAGATGCCTTCCTACATGAAGTTTTTGAAACATTTCGTGTCAAATAAGAGGAAATTGGAGGAGTATGAGACTATTACGTTTAATGAGTAGTGCTCCGTGATTTTGCTTAGAAAGTTGCCATTAAAGCTTAAAAACCCTAGGAGTTTTACCATCCTATATACTATGGGTAACTTAAAAATAGATAGAGCTTTAATAGACCTTAGAGTTGGTATCAATTTAATGCTCATATCTATTTTTAGGCAACTAGTATTAGGGAGTCAAAGCCCACTACAATCTCATTGAGCTAACTTATCGATCTATCACTTATCTTAGAGGGATGATCAAGGATGTTCTCTTTAAAATAGATAAATTCATTTTTTTTGTTTATTTCTTTGTTTTGGATATTATTGGTTGATTTAATACTCAATAAGCTCAAATAATTTAATCAATTGACATTCAAATCAAATTCAATTAAAGCCAACAATATGACCGTGAACTGGTCAATAAGTAATAAAGTGAAGCTTTTTTATATCTCCGGAATTTCGAACTCATAGGGAAAGTGTGACTATTAGGGCAATTAGATTACAATAATCTAGAGACGCTCAAGATTGCTTAAAAATTAAAGGTTAGCTTCCTAAATTAACCTAAAAACTTCCAACGATGCCTTCGAATTTCGATTGATTAAGAGTTACCAAATTGACTAATTAGCTAAGGTTTAGGATTTCAATGCTTTAATTAAGTTATGGAAAGGATTGGAATGAATAATCTATAGTCCTTACTAACTCAAAACATTACTATGGTTAAGATAATTCCTTATCTCTAATGATCTTAAATTGAAGTTTGGTTATTTATTTAATTAATAGGGATTAGGCTTAAATTTTAAGAATTTATAATCCTAAATCCATATTCAGGATTAGTACCCTCATAATTAACCACCCAATGGTCATGTATTAATTAAAATAATGTTGTTTACTGATTTTTCCTATGATTAAAGTAGATAACTATCGGGTCCTTAATCATCTTTCATCTTATCTTAAGTGATTAAGTCAAGACAAGCTTTAAGAATTTAAATAAACAAAGATTATCATCCAATCATGTGTTTAAAACTCAATTAAAGCATTAAAGAATCTGTCTTTACCATGAAATCAACTTAAAACATCATACATAAATAAGAAATTCCATATTTAACATTGAACAACATGTTCTTATACATATATGAAAAAAGAGTATTGAAATAAGTGACATAAAGGTTTATATTTCACCAAATGTTGTTCCAAAGTGATACATGGCCTTCAATCCCCTTAAAGAACTCGTAGAAATCCTAAAAATAACCTAAAATTACAAAGAACAAAACTAGAAAAAGAAACAAAAATAAAAACGTAAACTAAGATAAGAAAGAAGAAAAACTAGAACTAAAAGACTTGATTTCTACTTAGATCTAGTGTTAGTTGTTGCAAAATTTTAATCTCTGAAACTCAATATATATTTCTGGAGCAAGTTGGCATAAGTTTTACAAATTGAAACCAATCAGAATTGAAGAACCAGCTAGAAATGTCTCGACAGGTACTTAAACAGCGTTTAGCAGAGAGTAAAATGGCATCATTTAACCCCCTATGTTTAAGTCTCTAGTTAAAAAAAAACTGTAGATCCTGATAGTAAAATTTGGGTATGATAGGTACCACCATTTTACTCTTTTTTTAGAATTTCCTACTACATTTTCCAAATTCCTTCACTTTTATGCTCCAATCTACAAAGTAAACAATTTCAAACATAAATCAAACAATGTAGCATCAATTTGGAGTAAATGTTCATTAAATAAAATTAGAAAAAATTATGAATTATACATTTATAAAAGAGGATAAGGACGTACTTGTAATCATAAGAAGGTCATTAATGGCCACTACGAGAGTCACAATGGATATTAAAAGAGGAAAACTGATTTTAAAGCCTCAAGATGAAGAGGTATTGTTTAACATCTTTAGTTCATCTAATTTGTCCTCTAAGGTTGGCTCTTGTAACTGAATTGGAATACGAACTGATGAGCCTAAATGTGATAATGCCTCTAGTGCAATTAAGGAAAAGGTCGAGCTTACTAACTATAATTTTAACCCCATTTTAAACTTATATTCCATCTGACTTATATAGATGTTCACTTGTATGGACAAGGTGAAGGTCCTTAGGACCAATGATTTGAAGCCTTCATGAAGATTTAATGGCATCGCTTAGCTAAAGACATAAAAGAAGTGCTTATTGGGAAGCAACCCAACCCAAAAGTTAGATTTCTTTAGTTTAGTAGTTAGTTTCCTTAAGTTTTTTTGTTCCTTTAGTTAGGTTTTTTGGGGTTTTGTTCTTATGATCCATTGTTTTTTATCAATTTACCTGTACAATCTTATTTGATGATCCACGAGTTAGGGGATCTTTAGAGCAAATTAGGAGCAAAAATAATGGAAAAAAATGTTGGACAGACCATTAATGACCCCTTTTAATAGCAATATTATTATCTGTTCCACCCATCATTAATGTGCAAATGTAGGACATCAATGCGTTGTGTTTTACGCAGAAACAGTGTAGTTTTGACACAAAGCCTAATTAAAATTTTTTCTTCAGCTTCCCCTTCAAACTCGTCATTCTCCTCCCTTAACCCCACATTTTATTTGTTGCTCGCTCATTCTTCAACAAATTTCTCCTTATTGTCACTTGTTTTAGCCTTTCCATCCAAATATAAACTTTTGTAAACCAACACCCTTCCTTGCTCACCATCTTTTTCATACCACCACCGTATAATAATCGCTCCTCTATGGCCACTTATAGTTTTCTTACTTATTCACTAATTTACCTTCACATTTTAGGCATAAAACTCGTGCCATTGTAATCCTTGTTCCACGCTCCACATTTTGGTATTAATTTCAAAGCTTAATATTATCACTTGTGATAAGGAATTTTTTGTCAACACCAAGCATGTTATGGTGATGGTGACCTGCATATTTAGGTAGGTTCTGGGTGTTTTCCGCATCATCTCAACCAAATTTTAGAACAATTTGGAATTAAATGTCACCAAAGTCTTTCATGGAATCAACATTAAGAAAGAGGTATACATTTAATGAGGAAAAATAAAAATGGTTCAAGGCCTATAGTGGTAATGGCATCATTGTTGAGCATTTTATAACCCCACTACTAGAGATGGAGTTCAACACTACTGGAACTTTTCAAGTACTTAACTAGGATCCTATCCTTAAATTTGTTGTGCTATGTTATCTTACTATAGTTCATGAAATCTACATAAACATTAAGCAAAAGAAGATAGACATGATCAGGATCTAATTGATCATTCGAGGCCCCCCAGTCTTATCACTCGTAGTTCTTTATCTTTATTGTTATGGATGCTCAATAAGGGCAATATATATGAACAAAAAAAAGGAAATGATCACTGAGATTCAATGACATCGGATCCCGACTTCTTGATTACCATTTCTAGCATTGCTTCGGTTAGCTTTGTTATACCTTATATGCACGATGTGGTTCAAAACCATCATTAGAACAAGAACTTCTGCTTCATATGCCTACTCATGAGGATCTTTAGAGATGCAAGAGTCAGTTTTAAATGGTAGGTACCGGTTTAGCCTTATGGTGCATCAGTGATCTCTTATGCCATATTCAAGCTTCGAAAGTACACTTGAGTCAGAGGTCATGACGCAACATTCAGTTGTATCCTTTTCATGACAATGATTAAGTTAAGGATCCTACCGCCCCGATTCTAGCCCCTGAGGAGGATAATGGGGAGGATATATCTTCAGGTAGCTAATAGCTTTTAGCCCCCCAGAAATCCA
>JAOXYD010030698.1:0-14157 GCA_028565735.1 Pinacopodium congolense | reverse complement strand
TTGCATTAATGGCCTTATGGTAGGGTCACGTTAACGGAAGAACAAGGGGTCGTTAATGGGTGCAAAACTTGAGCATTAATGGCACCTTCTCAGGGTGCTGTTGATGAGAGGCAGGGTGCTGTTGATAGCCATAGTCAACAATTTCATCTCCAAATCTCCAAAATATCGGCTCTGGCATGTCCCTAATTAATTCTACTATCTTCTATCACATGTGGGAGGTCAAGGTGTCTGCATACAACAAGGAAAAACATAGAAACCGTGTAATTAACCTGTAGACTTCAAATCTAACCTGAGATAGAGACGCTCTTGCTTCTCTCTTAGTTTTTCTTAGATGTTATAGGCTTCAAACACTTGTAATTCGAGTTATATTATATATTTTGAGTTGCTGCTTGTTGGAGATTAAAGCTAAGACATATATTTTAGTTTCTAAACCATCATAGGGGGTTTTCTAACTCAGATCATTACTTATTTTCTCTTATTTTCTGGATTAATCAAAGTTCATGTTCTTATGTGTATATTCTTAAATGGTCTTTGATTTTCTTGCAAGATCTTATGGATTTCGAGCTGTGTTGCTGTCCAGATCAAGTTAAGAACTTCAAGACATGTCTAAAATCTTTCTAAACATATTTTGTAACTTCTAAACTACTTATTTCAGCTTATATTTGTAGATCTATCAAAGTATGTGGCTTCATATGCATGTTTTATATGCTTTGATGATTATGTGTTCTTAAATCCATTTTCTAGCTTCGGATTTGTATTTTAATGTTTTAGGAGAGTTTGAATACATGTAATAAGGTTTGATTTTGTTTATTAACAATCTTAAGGTTCTGATTTTGGCCTCATCAACTAAGATTAGAGTGAAAGATAATCTAGGATCTGAGAAATCTACCTAGGTTGTTAGAAAAATCAATAAACAACATAAATCAATCTTTGCACATCCAACTTGGATTATCTATAAGAGATAGAGATCTGAGATTAAAATTCCAAAAATAACCTTCTTGAAATTAAAGCCCATTTGTTAGATTTTAAGCATAACCAAACTTTAAACTAAGTTTAATAGAGAAAAGGCATAAGTCTTAACCATAGCTTTATCTTAAATTCATGAAGGAACTCTTATCTCCCTTTGAATTTGTTTTTAAGCTTAATTAATTCATTAATCATTAATCCAGAGCTAGATTCCACAAGTTTATCATTTTCAGTAATTTTATAAATCATTTTACAATTCAAATTGTAAGGTTTGAAGCAAAATTAGGATAGTTTTGTAATTTTATCTTTTCATCTTTTTAAATTAATTTAGATGTTCATAGATAATTGTAATATAATTAATATGATAATTAACTTAAGAATACCACATTTTTTTCCGTCGGTTCGACACTCGGAGTATTAAATATACTCCACTTTATTACTGTTTCGATAGGTGCACTAGCCTTTTGTCACATTGGTTTTCGTTTAATATCATTTTGGTTTTAAAAGTGAAATCGGTTTAAAGAACTCCCATTTTTAATCTATTCAACCAACAAACAACAAGTTTTTGGTGCTATATCTAGGGAGTAATTAGTGTATTTTTGTTAATATTGGAGAAAATGGTGTCAAGTACTCTAGGATATACATTTTTTATATAGTCTTTTAATTTTGTTTGCTTGTTTTTAGTTTCATTTATGTCTTGATTGCTTTCTTATTTCTTTTAGTTTGATTCTTACCTTGTGCTAATCTTGATTTCATGTTTAGTATAAATCAATTCAATGTAAAAATGGAACATCATGAGAACTTGGTTTTTCAACCTCATAAAGAACCATCCATGTTGGAATTAATTATGTAAAATAAGAGCAATCCTAAGTCTAGCATTATTAGACCTAGGATAGACTCAGATGATTTCGAAATTTCGCATATTCTCATTTCTATGATTAAGTCTTCTCAATTTAGTGATTCATCTTTAGAAAATTCAAATGATCATTTAAAGAATTTTTTGGACATATGTGATCTCTATCAAAACTCTGGAATTTCAAATGATGCACTTAAACTCAAGTTATTTTCTTTTTCTCTAAAAGATAGAGCTCGCACATGGTTAAACAATTTTCCACCTAATTCTATCCAAATTTGGGATGATCTTGCCAATCGCTTTTTAGCTAAATTCTTTTCCCCAAATTAAGATAGCTAAATTGAAAATTTTGATATAATCTTTTAAGCAATATGAGGGCGAGAGTTTGCATGAGTCTTGGGATCGATTTCGAGAGCTACTTATTGAATGTTCAATGCATAACTTCAGTATTTATAAGCAAGTGCATATCTTCTACTCAAGACTCATATCATCCACTCGTAGTCTCGTAGATGCTGCTTCTGGAGGAACTTTGATGAGTAAAACCCCAAGCGTGGCATATGAATTGATTGAGGACATGGCATCCAATAGCTTTTAATACACTTTTGAGCCTTCTTGTAGGACACCATTTAGAGCTTATGTCATTAATGAAACCTCAGTTTTTTAAGCTCAATTCGTAGCCCATGACATGCAATTGGAAAGTTTACAAGCTCAATTTAGTAGTGATGTATTTTAATGTCCTATAGCTTGTGATTATTATGGTAGTTACTTCCATGCTTTAATTGATTTTCAATTAAGACGCTCTTGTGCCTTTGATCCTAGTCAAGACCATTATTCTTACATTAGGCAAGGAGTGCACGCTTATCAATTTTCTAAGGAAATCTACCCCATTGTTGACTACCAAAATTCCTATGTCAACCTTCAAGTTGAACTTTCTTCTGATCCAATTGGTCAAGAAAAGTTTAATTTTGAAGATACAATGATGAGGTATGTCTAAAGCAATGAGTCTAGGATGCAATTCCATGAAGATTCAATTAAGAATTTAGAGACTCAAGTAGGTCAGATTGTTCGAATACTAGATGAGAGGTTACCTCAACCCTTACATTCTATGTCTAAACCTACCTCTAAAGAGCATGTTATGGCCATCACTATACCAAATGATCATGAAAAGGAGGAAGTGAATGAAGGAGAAGTGATGGAAAGAAGTAAAGAAGTGGAAGAAGTTAGAAATGGAAATTGTTCACCTAGGTTATTTGTTGATTCAATTGTCCAACCTTACCAACCTAAGATTCCATATCTATAAGGATTAGATGCTTCATCTAGGCAATCTTTTCAATTGTTTCAAAAATTGTGAGTACCTTTGTTCAGTGTATCTTAATTAGATGAGCATCTAGAGAAAAATCAGCCTATAGTTCAGGAGTTGGAAAGTTTTTATCCCAATTTGAAAGACCTATTGATTCAAACGATCACATCTATTAACCCAACTCCATTTTTTGAATGTGAGCAATCTGAGTTAGAAGCTTGTACTATAGATGATGATGATGATTTTCCAATTCCTTCTAAAAATCATGAAGTGAGTTGTGATGATTGTAAGGAAAGTGTTGTAAGTGAAAGTGAGAATGAAGTTGCTGAAGTTGAAGGAAGCGATTTTGCATTTTTAATGGATGATCAAAAGGATGATGTTTATGTTGATTTGATTGGTGTTGAGGATGAATTTAAAATTAAAGACAATGTTTTGAAAGTTCTTAATCAAGATGAATTTGTCAAAATAAGTGAGGTTGAAGGTGAGAAAGCATTGGAGTTTGTTGATTTCATCGGTGTTCATGCTTTCAATTTAGGGCTAACTATGGTAATTCAAGACTTTTGACCAAGATATTTTTAAATTCATGATTGGTGTTTCATTAAAGATCAATAAATGAAGTTATTCTTTCAATTCCTTTAAAACCCATTCATAACTTGGCTCACTTGGTTTACAAAGAGAATGAATTAAATTTGATGGCTTCTAGACCCATGAAGAAAAGCAAAATTCTCTAACCCTACATCTAGCTAAAAGACCTTAAAGAAGTACTTGTTGGGAGGCAACCCAACCTTAATTTCAATTCTTTTGATTTGATTTTAGTGCATTTTAATTCAAATAAATGTCTTGAAGCCTTTTAAGTGTATTTAAATTATGTTTGGTGTGTTTTCCTTAGCTTATCCTTAAGTTTGGTGTGTTTGATTTGATTTTAGAGTGTTTTTTGGATGAAATTTGAAGCAATTTGATAAATAATCCAATCCGTATTGTTAGGACTTGACTTTGGAAGGAATTTGGAGTGAAATTGGATTGGAATTGAGCGTTAGAAGGTGAAAACATATCTATAATGGTGGTCTGTAGTCCACTATTATAGGATGATCAAGCCACTGTTGATACAGTCTATTCTAAACCATTAATGACAGGCTGTCCATCTTATAACAGCACCGTTGTAGGATGAACAAGGTTCCATTGAAGGACAAATCAGGCGATAAAATGATGCAATTTTACTATTTATCGTCTTCTTCCTCCTAAACCCATCTGAAAACCGTTATCACCTCTTAAATTTAAAATCCTCATATCTTGCTCATTTCTTAACCAAATTGGATGTCCTTGGTGTCTATTTGTCACATTTCCCCCCCTTTATAAGAATCTGTCATTAATTTGTTGAGAAAATCAATAGATTTTACAAAATCTCCTCTATAAAATTCATTCTTTTTCTCCCTTCAAGGTATTCTTTTTCAATTTTCTCTCAATATAGGCATCCATTTGTTTAGATTTTAGTATTATTATGTTAGAAATTTCATTAGCTTTCTTTTGGTACTAATTTCATTCAATTTAATCTTTCTCAGAGAATCGAGAATATTCCGATCAAAGGGAATATTCTGGCAACCATCGCTGGATAAATTTTTTGATTTTTCTTACCATTTTTTGACTTGTTTGTGTTTGTTTATTAAACAGTTTCAAGTTAAATGACGCCTAATAGGAATATATTGGCTTATGATCCAATTCGATTTACAAGTTAAGAGAACTTTGATTCATTCGAAGCCTATAGGAGGAACGACCTTATCATTGAGCGTCCAATCCATCCACATATGGAAGCTTATTTTGACATATCTAGTGCCTTTCAAACTTTAGGATGGGAGTCTATTATTACCTTTGTTGGTCCATACTACCCAGATTTGGTTCGTAAATTCTTCTCGAACATAGAAGATAAGGACGAGGCTGATACGATCGAGATCCATTCGATGATACGAGGTATTCCTATCCATCTTACTCGTGTAGTTATAACTTCCTTGTTAGGAGTACCAGATGAGGGGGATATTTTTATTAAGGACATGGATACTTTTCATGGGAACACGATCTCTTCGGACCCATCATTTTCAATTTGTGAGTTTCGGACCACCTTGTTTTTAGAGCTTTCAAAGTTTTGATCATCCTTATTCTCCAAGATGACTCGTTGGTTTGATGGCCTTCAGCATTAGGTCGATGAGTTGGCTACTCGAGTTAGGAGCTTAGAGGGTTATCAGTATTCCAGGGATGCCGATGACCCTTCTCTTTAGTGCTTTTGGTTATTCATTTAATTGTTTCAGTTGTTTCAGAGTAGTATAGGTTTCCCTCTCGTAGTATAGATTGTTGTTGTTTTTTCAATTAGATCTGATGACTGTTTTTGGCATATGTTGCTCCTTGATGTACTTTACTTCCATATTTATATGAGTGGAGCTTCTTTTGGTTATTTTTTGTGTTGTTTTTCATATGATTTCAGTTCCTACACGTACGTTCCATTTCACCAATGGATCCTCAAGTCTATATTATATGGGTGTATTTTTTTTTCCTACTCTCCTACATTTTGCTTTTCATTTTCTATTTTAAACATTGAGGGCAATGTTTAGTTTAATAGTGGGGGAGAATTATTTATTTATCACTTGAGTTTTGTTTGTTTGATAGTGATTTGGGTTATCATCATTATCATTATAGTCTATAAATTTTGGAAAAACTTTTCACTTTTGATCCTTTTTATTGTTCATGCTTTCATTTGAATTCAATTATTTTAGCAATTTGAAATGTTATTTGATTAATTTTGATATTAAGGACTAAATGTCTTTAATTCATTTCACAATTTGGAAGGTAGATACCTAATAATTATAATGATATTCCACATATAAAATGCAACTTTCTGAGTAATATTGTGACGTCTTTCAAGGCATTAACCAAATTCAAAGAAAAAGAACCAGAATTAACTTCATATATATATATATATAATAAGATTAATTACTTAATTAATTAAATAAGTAAGCAGAACTACTCCTCTAATTTTGAATCTTATGTATGTGTATATATTAAAAAAAGAAAGAAAAGAAACAGAATAATATATATGTATATGAGATTTGAAATTATGAGTAGGACAAAATAGTCAGTCGAGTTACTATGACACAGTTGAGAAACTGGGGGTTGTTCACAACAAAATGTTCACCTTCGCATAAAAAGACTGAAGTGACATCTTAACTAATCTGCTTATGAATTTAATTAATTAGGTGATTAATTCATTTTAGTTTTAAAGGATGTGGAAATGTCGAGAAGATGATACATTAAATTTAGTCATTTGCCTTTTACATGTGGAATTGATTTCTTGATTTAGATTGAATCTTGAAAAAGAATAAAATGATTTAAATGCAATTTTGATTTGATATGATTTATTAATTTTAAAACATTTCCATGCATCAATATTTTTGAAAGATCAAGAAAGCATTTTCAATAATTACGATATCAATCTTGAATTGATTTTCCTATGTTTATATCATATTATGACTTTGATGATGAATTAATTTGCTTAAGAACAAGCAAATGCTTAAGTGTGGGGGAATTGTTAGGGGTCAAACTGATAGAATTTTAATGGTTAATTTGTTGAATTATGACCCGTAATTCAGTGCTTAATTGTTCAATTTATGTGTTATTATGTTTAATTTGCAGGATAGAGCTTGATGATGAAGATTGGAGTAAAAACTTGAAGAATATGTAATACTCTTATACCCCTTGGGAGGGGAATCAACGATGTTACAGAGAGCAACCACTCCGGCGGAGTGAGGATGTCTGTTTCTGAACCCTCGGGGGTAAACAGAGGTGAGGCGGAGGTGCCACCTCCACCACTAGCCCAAGGAGAGACATTACTGAAATTATCTCAAGATATGATGACACTAATGCATTCGATGACTGCATCGAAGGCTTCGATAGATCAGTTAAGGAATTATGGGGCTGTAGAGTTCTCCGAGACTACTCTAGAGGAATTCGAGAGCATAGAGTACTGACTTGAGAAAATGAAGAGAGTTCTGGAGGAGATTTGTTGCCCACCATACCAGATGGTCCACTGTGTTGTGTCCCTACTTTAGGGTGCAGCATATGACTGGTGGAAGTTTGTACTGAGGAGTCCACAATTGCCCACATCAGTGACTTAGGAGTTCTTTGTCCGAGACTTCAAGATAAACTTTGTAATGGAGGCTTACAGAAATTAAAAGTGGAAGCAGTTTTTGGGGTTGAAATAGAGAAATCTGACCATAGTTTTTGAATATGATTAGGAGTTCAACTGGCTTAGTAAGTATATCCCGGAGCCGATGTTGACTGAGGAATTTCGATGCCACCAATTTGAAGAAGGATTGCATGACTCCATAAAGGAGCATTTAGCAACTTTTACTATGCTGCATCAAGTGGGCTATCACCAGTTAGTTCAAACTGCAATGAAGATAGAACAACAGGAAATAATTGGGAAAGAGAGGAGATAGAGAAGGATTGCAGTGAGAGGAAGAGGAGGTCAATCCTCGTGGAAGCGCACTCATGAGGGAGCTTTCTAGAGCATATAAAGATCGGGTACTAAGGGTAAAAGACAGAATCACCCCACTTTAGTTGCTTCTGAAAGGGGTTCCCAAGTAGTAAGATCTGACATTCCTGAGTATGAGCACTACTCCAAACGTCATCAAGGACAATGTTGGAGGGTCAATAGTGCATGCCTTCAATGTGATAGCACGGAACACAAAATTGGCAACTATTCGCAGATGACATAAGTTAGCAAAGAAGGTTCCCGAGCATCTATGGAACATAGAGGTCGGGGTAGAGGTCGAGGAGGATATGGTCAGACCCGATCTCATGCCAACACTCGATCTGAGACTATTGACAGACTAGTTGGGCCTTCTGCTCTGGGCCGAGCATATGCTTTGAAAGCTAGAGAGGATCAGGATGTCCCGAAAGTCCTTGCAGGTAATGTTTCCTTACTCAATACTAATATGCATGCCTTGATTGACCCTAGTTCTTCACATTCTTATATATGTGTTGAGATGAATGATTTGATGCTATTAGTAGAATAATTAGAGATTGATATCATGGTAACCAGTCCTTTAGGAAGCTGTGTAGTGGTGAATCAAGTAGTTATGAAATGCTCGATTAACAACCAGGAATGTAAATTTGAAGCGGATCTGATTAGGTTGCCATTCCACAAGTATGAACTAATCCTGGGAATGGATTGGTTGTCTCAACATCAGGCAGTAGTAAACTTCCAAGCCAAAATAGTGAAGCTTAGGAGTTCTAACCAACCTGAGATTATACTGCATGGCATTCATACAGGTTTTATGAATAATGTGATCTCGGCTATGCAAACTCAGAAACTTCTCAGAAAGGAGTGTGAGGCTTATCTGGCCTTTATTTTTGACCCCAAGTAGAAGAGTAGTAAATTGACTAAGATTCTAGTGATGAGTGAGTTTCATGATGTATTTTCAGAAGAATTGCTTGGTTTTCCACCTGTAAGGGAAGTGGAGCTAGCGATTGATATTGTGCCTGGTATTGCTCCGATTTATAGAGCACCGTATAGGATGGCCTCTACTAAATTAAAGGAGTTAAAAATACAGTTATATGAGTTACTAGATAAGGGGTTCATCAAACCTAGTGTTTCCCTGTGGGGATCACCGGTGCTATTTGTTAAGAAGAAGGATGGCACCCTTCGAATGTGTATTAACTATAGGCAGTTAAATAAAAGCACCATGAAGAGCAAATACCCGTTGCCACAGATTGAGGATTTATTTGATCAGTTGAAGGGTGCTGGTGTATTCTCAAAGATTGATTTAAGATCGGATTATTATTAGTTTCGGGTGAAAGAAGGGGATGTTCCAAAGACTGCTTTCTAAACCTGTTATGAGTATTATGAGTTCTTAATAATGTCATTTGGGTTGACTAATGCCCCAACTGCGTTCATGGATTTGATGAACAGAATTTTTAGGCCATATTTGGATCAGTTTGTACTGGTGTTCATAGAAAAAGATAAGTGAATAAAATCATAATATCAATTTCTAGTGATTGAACAGCCTCTAATTTCAAGGAGTAGCTCACGTATAACGCCTATAGAGATTTCAAATGAAGAAAATAGTAGAGGGAACTATACTTAGTGATGGATTTGAAACGGTGTTCCTCAACTTAGTAAGTTCTTTATCATATTGGTACTGGCATCAGTATCCTCAACAAGATCAAGGCAAGGAGCTGTTAGATCTTGCTCATTGCTCCTCAAAGGATTTACTTATATGTTATGCTGATGATCACAAATCCTACTATACTTCCACAGAAAATGATATGGTCAAAGTGTTTGAGGGGTAGATAGGAACCTTGCCTTTAAGGCTAAATTTAAGATCCAAGAAGATCTTTGTAAGTAGTTACAAAAATAATTAGTATCCTTATAATGTATCTATACCACATTCCTCATATACAGGATGGTAAAAATCCATCAATAATAATCCCGAAAATATCTAAACCATGCAACATCTGAATATAAAATGCAAGTGTCAGGAAATTGTACCTCATTCAACCTGCTAGCCCTTGGTAAAATTTTGGCACTGAGTGTGGCTACTTTAATCTTATGATGACTTACCAACCAGAAGGTGGGATATAGATGAAAATCTATAGGTTGATGCATCCTCAATGCACCTCGAGTAGTAGAAAGATCAAAATCATGGCATGACATAACTATATCACCCTAAAGCACATTGTTTTATTATTTATAAAGCGTTCCATCATCAATTACACCTAGTAAAATGGATAGATAAGTGTGAATAATACTAATAGGTATAATTCAAATGAAGGCCTAAATCTCGATTATGTTCTTCTCCACCTTTTATTCAATTTTGGAATAGAACTCACGAATTAGGTTCATATAATATGGCTAGTTTAAGTCTAGCACCGTGTCCCGCCCTAGTGGCTAAAATGCTAGATATATCAAACTATGCATCAACTATGGTTCTCAATGTTCACTCTACTATGATCTCATTGCCACTGTAGGCCTCATTCCACCTAATATTATTAACCGGTGAAAAATGAGTGGCATATGTTGGGTGCTTCCTTAAAGTAAATGTTAGGATGGTGCTTAATGCTATAAAATAGGAATGACTTAACAAAATGTAATGAATCATGCACTGGAGTATTTTATATGAGTTATTAAAATATTCATTCAGTCACTAAAATATGTTGTTCGTCAATAAAATATTCCATTATCAATAAATGGATAATGGCCAAAGAGTTGCTGGGAGTGAAATATAGGCATGAGAAGCTCAATAAACTATAAGTCTAAGCCAAATTCTAAAGGGAATTGTTTAAATTGGATGAAGAATGTTGAACTGACAATAAGGACAGGAAGATGATGATGACAGTAAAGGAGATAAAGACAAGGCGATTTGGTAAGGAAAAGAACCTCAAGAGTAATGAGGAAGCAAAAATCTATGTAAAGGTTAGAAGAATACTAGAGAAGTGGAGAGATACCAAAAAAATGCAGAGGAAAGAGATGAAGTGATGATAGGAGAGAAGAGAAGAGAAAATTATAGTTTCACCATAAAAAAAAAAGGCATCATTAAATGTAAAAGAATAAGTGCTAATCATGTATCAGTGATAGTAGGATGCAAGCATAATGGTGCCATTATAAACACCATTAATATTTTGTAACCCATCTCTCATGTGACAAGAATGGTGGTTAGATTACGCATTACAACGTAATTAAGTCTTGTTATTTATCCTCTAACCTTTTTTATTACATTCTTCAAAACTCCTTAATGTCACCAAATTAAGGTTCACTTGAAACAAAAAAAAAAATACATTTAAACATGTTAAAATATGTAAGACCAAAAATGATAAAAATGAAGTAACTAATTAAAAAGACGAAATTAAAATAAAGCTAAATTGACAATTAAGTTACCTTATAATAAGAACTTCTTTAGGGTCATTTAACTAGACCCTATTGTTAGAAATTGATAATGCTCCATCTAGTTTCACAACTTCGTTAATCTCTTCATATCTAAGATGGCTTTCTATAAATGTATTAGCTTCCACGCCTATCAACGGATTTCTTTTTATAGCTCCTTTATCTTTCATGTAAAGTATCAATAAAATTAACTAACAAAATTACTTTCTTTTCTTCTTAGAGACCTTTAATGTCAACAATCATTTTCTTTTCTTTGTCTAACTTAATTTACAGGTTCTCCCTACTTTTGATTGTGGTTTTCCTTCTCTTACTCTCATGGAATCACTTCTATAGGGTTAGGCTAACTCACTTGATCATATTCTACAATCATTTCAACCAAATACCTAATTTAGATCTCCAAGTTACATGGGGATGCTTCCATCCAATCATAATGAGCCTCATTTCTATATATGAACTCACTTATTAGCCTACAAAATTTCAATGTTGATTCCTTTCCTTATTGCTATTGATAATAATCTTATGGAGGTAGATCAAAGTAAGATTGATTATTGTAGAAGTAATTTTGGTGACTTATATAAACTAAATTTTAGGTGTTACTACATTAATCATCATAAGCTGTCTAACTATCTCGCTATTTATAGATGGAAACTCCTTGGTCATTATACCAGTAGCAATCTAGACATACGTAATCCTTCTATGCCATTTTGTTGACTACCTAGGGTCATAGAAAGACAATCAAGTGTATAAATAAAAATTAAAATAAAATAGAACAGAATAAAAATATAAAATATAGAGTAATCAATATCGATATATTGCTAATATTACTAAGATAGATCCCTAACAACATCAACAAAAACTTATTTGTCGATTCCTAATATTAATCCTAATCTAATATCAAAGGTAAGTGCATCCCATTAACAAGTAATACATTGGATTATGTCCAAGGATCTTCCACAGGGATCCTCTATAATGATTAGGTCAATAGGTATATGATTATCTAGATAACTCTAAACTAAAATGATAACTAATTTAAAAAGGTAAATTAATAACTAAAGTAATCAACTATTTAATTGAAAAAATGCAATAACTTGGGATTATATCATTCTTAAAATCTATCTAAGTTTTGAGAGTTTGATGGATTAACTATATCTAAGGAATTATTGCGTTCAGCAGATCTAGGGTATCTTCATGAAAACAAGACAGAGTTATGGCTAGGTTAAAGACTTTATCTCTCTCAATCTTATTTTACTGGTAGATTATTTAATAAATTAGAATAAAAGCATAAAGATCCAAAATTTTGAATCGTCAACCCTGATTTTTAGATGTGATACCTTCACAAGGAATTTAATTTTGGCCATGTATCAACTCAATTGTGTTGTATAGTTAACTTTTCCAACAATTAGAGCCAATCTCTTGATCCTTAATCACCTAACAATCCACCGTAAGTGGCTATTTTAAGATAGATAATCAAGCACTTAATTAAAAAAAGATGTTTCATAAAAAAGATGACAAATAAAACAATAATTAGTCCATCTACTAACCTAGTTCTAGTTAATAGGAATTTAACCACATATTTGTCAACAAAAACAAATTTATAATAAAAAACACATACTTATTGATAAAAATAAGAGTTAGAATAAAGTGAATAAGTAAATAAATACAATCGAATATCTTTATCTCAATTGATTTTCTTGCTCTCTAATCTATTTGAATATACTTGTGAAACACTCAAAACTTAATACTAGATTTCTCTATCAAAAGTTAAGAGAAAAATTATTGTAAAACTTAATACTAGATTTCTCTATCAAAAGTTAAGAGAAAAATTATTGTAACCCGCTGTAAAAATTGCTTACTAATCTGCTCCTCTTACTTATGGATAGCTTCTAGATTTTTTACCCTAACTAGGGAGGGAATTGCTTGAATTGCCTTTAAAAACTATGTTTCAATAATGCCATTCAACAGTAAAATAACCCCTGCATATGGGGACAAATGTCACCCTTCTTATCTTCAATTTGGATATAAACTACAATGCATAAAAATCATATTGGTTCCTTTTCAGACCGACATTAGTATTCCAACTTTGATGCATAAGATAACGACAATTCATCCTTGAAACAATGACATTATTTCCAAATGACGTTGATACTTTGACTTTCTTCAAAACTACAATAATGGTTCATATTAACTTCAATTGAACTATTTAATACAACTATTGATACTTTACTATACATATTAAAGTTCATCCTTCTTCACAGCTAACTCCTTGAATAAGCATGCATCTATAATTTAACCAAAATAACTCATAAATTGGGTAAATTAATAAATAAATAAGGTTCAAAACATATCAAATTATTGTCTAAAAGCATATATGAAATAACCATATCAAGCATAACATTAATTGATGCTCCTAAATTTAGTGTCGCTTTCTCAATCCTTGTGTTACCTATAAGGTATGGAGGGGAGAAAATACCTGAGTCTTTACACTTCTTAGGTAAATTCTTTCGAATAATTGTAGACACATTCTCCCCCACTCTTATTCTCTCATATCTCATGAGTTTTTGTCTTTTCCATAAGGTACATAGCTCTTTCAAATATTTGGTATATCTAGCACTTAATTAATAGATTAAAAAAGATGTATGTTTACTCACATTCTCAAAAAGTATCATATAAATATGCATTCCTTTAATATTTTTTGTTTCTTTATAGAGGCTTCAGGAAAAGGTAAAACAAGTCCATATTTATTTGTAATAAGAGACTTACCTATTGACGCATGAGTATCTAAAGGCTTTGTCTCTATGGCTTCCTTGTCTTTATCATCTTTTTATGTATATGTAGGGATATCGTTCTTTAGTGGTTCTAACTCTTTACTACTTCTTAAGATAATGGAACTTTCATTCTCCTTTGTAATCACCATAGTTTGGGATGGTAATTTACTTTAATTTTATGCTTTCAATTGGCTAATGGTAGTTGCCATTTGACTTGTTCGACCTTCCAGATTTTAGATACTGGTTTTGTCTCTCATTGAAATTTCAGTATTCACCCATTTAACCCACAGAACCTCAGGATCATTAAATAGAAACCAGATCCTCTTACTAATCATAACATTAT
>JAOXYD010030657.1:0-14157 GCA_028565735.1 Pinacopodium congolense | reverse complement strand
TATCGCACTTAAATAAGGGTTTCTCATTCACACACTCTACGTCTTCACTAAACTTTTATTTTTATCAAACTTATTTTAACAAACACAACCAACATCTATAAACAAATTAGTAAAAATATTTTGTCATTATCCAGACAAAGGTGGAACCAAACCTTGGTTCACTAATCTCTCATTTTTTTTATGATAACAAAATCATGTGATATTAGAAGCATGTAACACAAAAATCAAACTACTCAAACATTCAAACTTATGACTCATTTCTAATATCACTTATATCATTCTCTCCTTTTTTGTAATCACCAAAAAGTATACTACTAATTACAAAAAGGTGTAAAACTTGAATATGAATATAAAACTAGTCAAAAATACATATAACAACCACAACTCTCTCCCTTTTTATAAAAGTTTAATACCAATAAGTACGAAACATATATAGGATACACTAATCATCACCTAAACATATATTTTAAACCAATGCTCCCCCTTAAAATAGACCAAGATATCCTTCAAAATACCATAACAAACATATTTAAAAGAGGGACAAAAATAACCAAATCTCATTTAAAAGATTTACAATCAAATAATTGTCAACATAGCTACCTAATGTTGTTAAAAAGTGATTAAACTAAAAAATCACACACTTGAAACCAAATATATCGAAAAAGAAACTTGTCTATACTAATTGTCGAAAAAAATGATACCAAATACTAGAGGATAAAAACTTGATACCAATTGCTGGAAAATAAAAAACTTGATACCAATTATTCTTGTCGTTCAAAACCCATTTTTCAAAATAAGATATCACTTGTTTACAAACATCATAAGTTGTTGAAAAACAACGTGTTGATACCAATTGTAATAAAAGTAAGGCAAGCCAATTAATGATACGATCAATTACAAAGAGATAAGGGCTATAATACCAATTGTTAATAATATTGAAAACAAACAAGGCATCAACAAGCAGCAACAACACATAATAAAAAAAACAAGTTACTAACCAAAAATCCAAATAAAATTGCAACGGCATACAACATTCAAATAATTTAAAGATACCAATTAAAGTTACTTCATATTTAACATCAATTATTAAAAAAAATCTTAAAGGCCTCAAATCATCAATACTCTACTAATGACTCACCCTAAATTTATGCAATCTAGTTTTTCAATAAATCAAACTTTCAATGCAACATATAAAAATGCATGAGAAGGATCATATCAAATCATTTAACCACAAATGCATTTATGCTTGACTTTTAAAAACCTTATGGAAGAAATAAACTCAATTATGCAATTGAAATGAAGTTCCATGCTCCCCCTTAATACAAGGATAATGCTTCAAAACCAAAAGTTTCAAGCATATACGATGAATGTATCAAATTTCAATAACTCCTTTCAAAGGTTCATTCATCATTAATATCTACACATTCTCCATTCTTTAATGTCATGCTCAAAATAATGTCATGAAATTTTCTAAAAGTCAAATTTTATGTCAAGAATTATTTAAAACCTACTATAAGAGCACTCAATATAAAATCCATGAATTCTAGATTTAAAACTTTAGTGTATGAGACATTTTTTTTATCAAAACATTAGGACTTTTCAAATACTTATGAATAAACTAATTTATAGGGGAAAGTTATTAAAAAACATCAAACCTTTTTAGTAGATAATTTTGTAAAATAAAATCATCAAAACTTTCAAACTCCCCCTCAATAAAAATAATTTTTCCTAAAAATAAGTAAGCGTAAAAATTTTAAATACATAAGAGGGATAGGAGATTTTCAAAAAACATAATTAGTAAAAGACTTTAAAACGTTATTTTATATCCTTACAAATGTAAAAGAAAATATGTACTTTATAAAACATCTAAACATCTAAGAAACACTCAAAATAATCATATAAAGCATTTTAAAAATACACAAATTTTAAGCATGTCCTACTTTGTAAGATGAACAGCAAGTATATGCTATCGGAGCACCCTAGGGTCAACAAAGAGGGTATGATCCTTAAGCCCCTAAATATAATCCAGGGTGGTGGGATCATCCTAACTTATATTATGGGGGCAATCAGCAAGGAAGTGGAGCCAATTTCAGGCCTTCTCCTGGGTTCCATCAGCAACACTTACGACCTCCTCCACCTCCAACACCGCAAGTTGTAGGTATGTCTTTAGATGAGATTGCGAAAAAAGTGGCTACTAGAACTTTTCAATAGGAAACGAGGAGTAACATACAACATTTAGAGACTCAGATGAGCCAGCTAGCAGAAATAGTTAGAAAGTTGCAAACTCAAGTCTCCAACTGAATTCCCAGTCAACTAGAGAGAAACCCAAGAGAGAATGTGTCTATTATCTTCAAGAGGCGCGCTAGGCGAGAAGAGAAGAAGGAGTTAGAAAAGCAGGAGGATTCGATGCCTCTTCAAGTATGTGGTATGAACTGTATTAATCCTCACCATATCCAAGTTCCCTTTCCTAGTAGGTTAGCAAGGAGGGAAGATAAAGTAGCGCTGAAGTAGAAGCAAGAAGAGAAGGAGAAGCAAAGGGAGAAGAAGGAGCAAGAGGAGAAGGAAGAGAAAGAGCAAGAAATTTTGGACACTTTTCGCAACATAGAGGTGACTAGACCTCTACTTAAAGCTACTATGCAATTTATGAAGGAGTGGAGCATGAAAAAGAAGGAGGGTGAAGCAAAGGCAAATGTAGGGGTAGAAGTTTCATTAATTCTACCAGGAAAGCTTCCACCAAAACATGGAGATCCTGGTATATTTTCTATACCTTACACAATAAACAACATGAGGTTTGATGAATGCATGTTAGACTTAGGAGATTCTATTAACATAATACCATTATTTATTTTTCAAGCTTTTAAGTTAGGATCTTTGAAAGTTACTTGTGTTTTTCTACGCTTAGTCAGTGGTTCTAACATTTTCCCCAAAAGGGTCTTTGAGGATGTCTTGGTATAGGTTCGGGATCTTAGATTCCCTACAGACTTCTATGTTATAGACATACAGGATGAAGAGTCTTACATTCTATTGGGAAGACCATTTTTGAAAACATCTTGTGCAGTGATTGATATTGATAAAGAGTATATGACTGTGGAGTGTGAGGGACAAGTCATTAAGTTCAACATCTATGAGGATATGTGA
Source organism: Pinacopodium congolense (assembly GCA_028565735.1). NCBI lineage: Eukaryota > Viridiplantae > Streptophyta > Magnoliopsida > Malpighiales > Erythroxylaceae > Pinacopodium > Pinacopodium congolense. Next base: position 11,019 of record JAOXYD010030657.1, on the reverse strand, counting down.
TATCAAGCTTATTGTGAGCTAGTTACTAGGGTGGATGTAGTTGGCTCACTTACTCATTCATGCCATACCCATGTGCAGTTCTAGGTTCCTTTTTATGCAGACTGAGGCACGAACAAATAGGGGTGGTGCTTGTGACCATAAACAAGCACTTGTTGGGAGGCACCCCATCATTATCCTTTCATTTTGGTTCTTTTCTGTTTCAGTTTTTCTTATTGCTTTCATTTGAGTACCTTATTTGCTTTTTGTCTGTTTTGTTTATAGTAATGTAAGAATGGAGCTGTGACTTCTACTTTCAATTCATTGCAGCCTCTTTAATTCAAGGGAGTCCTTATGTTCTCATCCCCTTACTTGTGCTTTTGTTGATTTTAGGACATTAGGGACAATGTACCATTTAAGTATGGGGGTGGGACCAATTTGAAAATTTTTGCATTTGTGCACTTGAATTGGTATGATGAATGTTGAATGTGAACCATGAAATTATGTCATAGTATTTGGACTGAGAATTGAGTTATGTGCTTGAATTTGGATTAGGCAGCTTGAGAGGAAGGTTAATCATGTATATTGATCGAAATAGTTAGTTGTATAAACCTAGTCAATAACTGATGCTTGAGAGATTAGGTGATGCATGAAAGTTTGATGGATTTTCATATAAGCATAACTGAGATTTTGAGCCTATATGATTGCATTTCATAGTCATTCTGTTTCTTTATTATGTGTGATGCTTCCCTAGGAAGATTGCCTTCAGGACTTACATTAAACCAGTTTGAAACTATGAGTTGCATGCTATATGAAAATGATTAAGACCTTATTCTTTTTAAAACCCTTAGCTTAAATGACCTACCAACTCAATTTTCCCTTGAAAACCCCTTTTAGCCTTTTATCCTATTTGTTTATGAATTAATCACCTTACATTGTAACCCGAAAACCCTCTAGCCATACCTTGTCACAAGTTTAATGAAGTATTAAACAAGGATTTGTTTAGGAATTTTTTGTTTTGTATTTTATTCTGAGATATTTTAAGGGGTACTTCCACTCAGGTTTTGTTGAAATATGATGCTATTATCTCCTTCTTTCTAATGTTATATAAAAAAAGAAATGAGAAAAGCATCTTTGTTTTTGCTTTAGTTTGATGTTGTTTCTGCATTGTTAAATAAAAGCGCCTTTGCTCTAATGTTGAATAAAATATAGTAGCATTAGTTAGTAATAAGTAGTTGTAGTTCCTTGTGTTCATTTGCTTATCTCAAAAATTGATATTTGAGTGTCCCTTTTTACTTGGTACTTTGTGAATACTTGTGAGTAACCCCTTGACCTTTATTGTCATATCTTAACCCAAACCCCATTACAACCCTAAATCAAAGTCCTTTTGATTCATAATGGCATGTAATCTATGTTGCAGAGAATTTGTGAATCCACAAGCCCATCTTAATTTTATGTTTGCCTTTGATCAATGGTGTCTACCTTTGACTTTTTTTATGTGCATTGACGAAAAGATTATGATATATGTAGTAACTAGATGCTTGATTTTGTTGAAGTTTGAAGGATTGAATGCACTTGATTTTATTTGAAGATGAATTGACAGAATATCTTTATTGTGTTTAAATTTCTTAAGGACAAGTAATAGTTCCAGTGTGGGGATATTTGATAAGATTGAAATATATTAAGTTTTCATATGCTTTTAGATATGATTTTAATCCTATTTTATTGTTTAATTACTCAAATTATCTTCGTTTTGCATTTAATGTTAAGTTAAATGTGTTTATACACATTCGGTACAAAAAAGGAGGAAGATAAGTTAATGCGAAGCAAAATATTATTAAATTGTAGCGGTCCCTGTTGAACAAGGATCAGTTGACTGAAGGCAGGACATCAGTCTACCAATTGCAGGGATCGATAGACCGAATGCAGGGATCAATCGATAGAATAAAGATTGGTCGATCGAAGGCAAGACACTAGTCGACCGAATGAGGCTTTTCATAAGATCGGTTGACTAAGCAAAATATATCAGTCGACCTATATATACTTTATGCAAACCTTAAACAGCGAACCGTCATTTTATCTAGTAGACAAAAACTTAATAAAGCTAGATATAAAAGACAAAAAAAAAAGAGTCAGGAGGCAACAACTTTTACAAGCAGAGAATAGTTTTCCATAAAAGATATTTGCATTTTCCGTTTGATTTTTCTTCTTGTTTTTCGATGTTCTTAATTATTCTTTCAAGTTTTTAGGTTAGATCACATTGTTATTGATTGAATATTCAATTCCATTGATGTTTCCCATTGGTTTACATTTTTATTAGAGATTATTTTTGTTTTATATTGTTATTTTCAACTTTAGTTAATGTTAGATATTTAAAAGAGTTATTTTAAGGAATTTGAGTTGATTTTTTATGAATAATGGATAGTTGATGATTATATTTGAATGGGCAGAATTGATTTATGATTTATAAGTAAATTTTAGATGATTAATCCTTTTTTTGTTTCTTTGATTAGTTATTAATTTCTAGCTTTTATCATTTTATTTTAAATATGGAACTTGTTTATTTGATATTTATATGGATCTATTTTAATATGTGTGGCTAGTTTTCTTAAGGGATTGGAGATGTTAGAAGGATGAAGGAATGGAAATTGTGAGAATGAAGTTGAATTTGTTTTGAATTGGTATTTAAAAGTCTAGGTTGGTTTGGGATTTAGGATAAATGGCATGAATTAAGAATTACTTCTAGGTTTGATCACCCTTAGGTAACTATCTAATCCAACAACTAGGGTTAAGCTTGTAATATGTAATAGTCCATAACGATTCTCGAAAGTAGCAATAGGTTAGTTGAATTTATCAAGATACTTAATCAATCAATCAATCTAGAATCCCATACCTTTAGGTTACACCTTTCGAGCTTATGAGTAGGTGGCCTAAGTTAATTGTTTCTCAATACTTCATTCATCTTTGCTATTGAATTTTGAGAGCCTATTCTAGGTTATAGTAGAGATCGGGACATAACTAGAACTTATTAGTTTTTTCTATTTTTGAGAAATTAAGGATTGGAGAGCTTAATTTATTCCACAGGCTAACACCATGATGATGGTACCTTTTATTTAAATTCAATGATCGATGAACATCCCAGATTCCCAAAGATATCTCTAACCTATGCTTTGCTATTGTTATTCATCTTTATATTTTTTTTGTAATTGTTCTGTTATTTGATATTATTGCATCTTAGTTGTTTAGTTTCCATCATTTCAGGGTATTGTCTTTTATCTTGTTTGCAACATTGGAAATAACAATTACATCTCAGCTCTATGTGGTTCAACCCCAGCTTGGCATTTATTGCAAAATTTGGTTGTTAGGAATTTTATTATTATTTTTGTTGGTGACTATCTACCATTAAGTGATTTGGGATGAGACAAACCAAACCACTAGGAATACCAATAAGCGTCACCATAAAATTGGACAAAGATGAAGAGGGTAAGCTGGTAAATGTCAAGTAATATCGAGGTATGATTGGTAGTTTATTGTATTTAACCGCTAGTAGTTCCAATATCATATTTAGTGTGCACTTATGTGCTAGATTTTAATCAAATCGTAAGGAGTCTCATTTATTGGCCATTAAGAGAATTTTAAGATATTTAGTTGGTTCATCATCGTTGGGCTTATGGTATCTTGGAAGTACATTCATTAAAATTGTTAGTTATTCGGATGCAGATTATGCTAGTAGTTTATTAGATAGAAAGAGTACTTCAGACACTTGTCAATTCTTTGGTCATGTATTTGTTTCATGGTTTAGTGAAAAGCAAAATTCTGTTGCTTTATCTACCCCCGAAATAAAATACGTAGCGACCGGTAGTTGTTGTGTACAACTTTTTTAATAGACAATAACTTAGAAATTATGGCATCGAAATGACAAAGATTCCTATTAGATGTTATAACAGCAGTGCCATTTTCGTAACTAAGAATCCAGTTCAACATTCAAGAACTAAACATATTTAGATAAGACATTATTTTATAAGAAATCATGTGTATAATAGTGATATTAAATTGGAGTTTATATATACACATCATCAATTGGCCGACATCTTTACTAAACCAATGAATAAAGATAGGTTTTGCATTATTAGAAGAGAATTAGGCATGAATGTTGGTGCATCTCTTTTATTTTTATGTGTTTATTTGTTTATAACTGCTTTTCTCTTCAGTTTGCATTTATGCATGCTTTTCTGTCTTATGCATGTTCTACTCTTTGCTTTGTGTTTTCCATGCCTGTTTCTTAATCTTTTTGATGATGTCAAAAGGGGGGAGAAATATGTGTGATATTTATTGTGTTTGTGTGATGTTTGTTCCTATCATTAAAGTGGAGTTAATCATTAAGGTTATATTCCTATGTATGTCTTTTTAATGACTAATTGCTCCTACATATATTATATGATAATGAATACATTTAGGAGGAGCTTAAATTGCCTAAATGCATGATCTAAGAGAGAGCTTTGGTTGCATAAACTAAGGGAGAGTTAAATTTTGACCTTTTTGTAGATATGAGATATTTGGTTATTTTATCCTATGGTTTTTGTTGTTTAGAAGGTGGTTTGTTATTTCCATAACATATTAGGTTTTGTCATCATCAAAAAGGGGAGATTGTTTAACCAAAGGAGGTTCCAATCTTAGTTTTGATGATAACAAAACATGTTTGATTACTAATGATTTAAGTTTATGATGTCTGATTCAAAGATAGGTATATTTCAAATTGAATTCAATATGGAAAGCTTGGAGTTTGAAGGCCAAATTTGAAGATAATAGAATATTAAAGAATTTAGAAGCTTCAAGACATAAGAAAGGTTGTTTCAAATATGTTTACAAGTTTTACTTAATGTTCAATTGATCTAAGGGCTCAATTTTGATCATGCATTGTATTTGGAATGTCAAAGTTGCATATTTTCTCAATTTAAAAGCCAATTCATGATTTTGAGTTGTTTTATGTGTCTTAAACATTTATATAGACTTAATATTTGATTTAAAGTTTGTTTGAAGTCTAATTCATGTTAGATTATTGTTAGGATAGGATTGGAGCTTAATTGCAACTTGTTTTCTAGTTTTCTAGAGGAAACATGACAGGCTGAGAATCAATACATCAGGCTATCCAGGCACCCATATTGGGTTTATTTCTGGAGACCAATACGATGGGATGGAGGGCATCGTATTCATCCCTATAGACCACCGTATGAGTCCGTATCTCTAACTGCTAGTTTTTACCTTCGACCCTTTATTTCTATTCTTCATTCTAATGGCTATTTTTTTCACTCTAAAACCTCCCTTAAGACTCCAAACACTGTAAATACCTTCTCTAAACAATTTAACACTCTCTAGATGCCTTGAAAACATATAAAAAAGATAAACACTCTAAAAAAGCTAAAGTTGTCTAGTTTTACCTATTATCATTTTCAATCATCTATTCACCATTTTGATGAGTTTTTGGGTGTGTGAAATTGTTTTTTTCATATTTATTGAGTGTTTAAGTGATTGTTTGATCCATATTTTACATTTTATAAGGCTTATATCATTATATTAAAGCTAGAACATGTACATATTTTACATTTGTGCATTGTTTAGCTCATATATTTAAACTACCTTATTTTTTCTATTCTTCATTAAATTACAAATTGCATCATCTAAATCAGTTTCTGGGAGCATATATTTGTTGTGGTTAGTTTATATAAGGTTTCAAGAGTTTCCTAGATTTTTAGTTTGATTTTTAATATTTTAAATTTGTGTTTTAAATTGAGTATTCATAAAGAGCTCTAAATTGTTCAAATTTTGTATTTGGCATATTTCAATTCTTTTACAAGCACATATTCACATTTTGGTGCATAATTCATAACATAGTAAGTTTGTTTAAGTTTTCGAGATTGCCATCACTCATTTATATTAGTTATTGAAAGCTAGAGCCCTTAGTTTAAATGTGTGTTGAGTGAAACACCCTTGAAATGAGTTTTCAAAGGTTACTCTTCACTTTCAAAAAGAATATTAAGTTTTGTATAGGGTTACTCTTCACCCTTAGAAAGTAAGATTATATAGGGTTACTCTTTACCCTTAGAAAATAAGATTGTAAAGTTTACTCTTCACTTTATAAGAAGATTGTACGTATTTTGTTTGATTAGTGCAAATCATCTAACAAGAAATTGAAAAGAAGACGTAGCCTATCTTTAGGGTTGGTGAACTTTTATAATTTCCTTGTGCCTCTCTTTGCAGTTGGAGTAGCACTTGGACAAAGGCATGGAAAACTTTTCCATCCAATCTATTATGCAAGTCACACGTTGAATGATGCTTAAAGGAATTACACCACTACTGAGAAAGAGATGTTAGCTGTGGTGTTTGCAATTGATAAATTTCAATCCTATTTAGTGCTTTCTAAGGTGATTGTTTATACAGACCATTCAGCATTGAAGTATTTGATGAATAATCCTGATGCTAAGCCAAGATTAATTCTTTGAGTTCTCCTGTTACAGAAGTTTGACATTGAAATTCGAGATAAGAAAGGAAAGGAAAATTTTGTAGCTGATCACTTATCTCGGTTGAATGAAGAAGTAATGGAGCAAGGAGAGAGCCAAGACATTAAGGAGGTGTTTCTTGATGAACACTTACTAGCCATGCTCACTTTTCTTGGAATGTGGACATTGTTAATTACTTGGCTGGTAATGTGATCCCTCATAACGTTTCTTACCAACAGAAGAAGAAATTCTTTTCAAAGGTGAAGCGGTACTTATGGTATGACCCTTTCCTATACAAGATTTGTGCTGATGGCATTATTCGTAGATATGTTCCTATGAAAGAAGTTTCTTCAATTCTAATTCATTACCATTCAAAAGAAACTAGAGGACACTTTGGCCCTACTAGGACTGCACAATAGGTGCTTGAGAGTGGTTTCTATTGGCCTACTCTATTCAAGGACACGTTTCAATTTGTTAAATTTTGTGACAATTGTCAAAAGGTTGGCAATATATCTCAGAGACATGAAATTTCACTGAACAACATTTTGGTTGTGAAACTTTTGATGTATGGTGTATTGATTTCATGGGTCCATTCCCTTCATCATATTCTAATTAGTACATCTTGGTGGCAATTGATTATGTGAGTAAGTGGGTTGAAGCTGTTGCACTTCCAACCAATGATGCAAAAGGTGTAGTACGGTTTCTTAGAAAGAACATATTCACCAAATTTGGGACACCAAGAGTTATTATAAGTGATGGAGGAACACATTTTCGTAATAAACAATTTGATTCCCTCCTATCTAAATATGGTGTTACCCTAAGATAGCTACACCTTATCATCCTCAAACGAGTGGTCAAGTTGAAGTTTCAAATAGAGAAATCAAGCAAATTTTGGAAAAAAACCGTTAGTTCTTCTAAGAAAGATTGGTCTATGAAGTTGGATGATTCATTATGGGCCTATCGAAGTGTATTCAAGACCCCCATTGGAATGTCTCCTTATAAGTTGGTTTTTGGAAAGGCATGTCATCTTCCAGTTGAATTAGAACATTGAGCCTATTGGGCTATCCATTTTCCAAACTTTGATTCAAGGAAGGCTGGTGAAGAAAGACTTTTGTAATTGAATGAGTTAGATGAGTTTCGATTTGAAGCTTATGAAAACTCTAAATTGTATAAGGAAAGGACCAAGAGATGGCATGATAAGCACATTATTCAAAGAGACTTCAAGGTTGGTGATAAGGTCTTGGTTTATAATTCAAGGTTGAAGTTGTTTCCTGGTAATTTAAGGTCTAGATGGACCGGCCCTTACAATGTAACCAACATTTATCCATATGGAACAATTAAAGTTAGCAATGGTCACTCAATATTCAAGGTTAATGGGTAAAGAATGAAGTTGTATGTGCCTAATTCAGTTGAGGAGTCTTCCGAGGCTCTATCACTTTTTAATCCTAATTGAACTAGGTAAAATCTCAATTTAGGTGGGTATTTATGTGTGTTTTGATTTTATTTTGAGTGTTAGGATTGAATAAATCAAGTGTTGAAGTTTAACAAGTGTGATTGAATTAAGTTTAGTGTGTTTGAATTGAGTTTGATGTTGTTTGCCTTAATTTGGTGAGTTTGATTTGATTTTAAGTTTGTTTTTTAGGTTTAATCTAAAGCAATTTGATGAATAATTCAATATAAGTTGTCAGGAATGAAGTTTGAATGGATTTGAATGTGAAATTGGATTGAAATTAAAGTTAGAAGGGTTAAATAGACCTATAACAATGGTTTATTAGCCCACCGTTATAGTTTGTGCAACTACTGTTATAGGCTGTGTAGTCTGTGTCTATAATGGCAGGCCGTTCTTGAGTATAACGGCACCGTTATACTCGAACAGGGTGCTGTTATACCCCGAGTCTAGCGATAAAAAGACGCAGAATACTATTCATCGTCTTCAACCTTTAAACCCTTTGAAACCCTAAATCGCCTCCAAACTTCCAGACCCCATATCTTACTCATTTCTTAACCAATTTAGACGTTCTTGGTGTCCATTTGTCGAATTTTCTACCCTCTATTTGATTATTCCATCAATTTGGGTAGAAAATAACAAAATTTCCATATTCTGCACTGAAAGTTTCAGATCTTTTTCTCCCCAAAGGTATTCTTTTTCAATTTTCTCCTAGTATAGGGCTCTATTTGCTTATATTTTGGTACCATTGTGTTAGGAATTTCAATAGCTTTATATTGGTATCAAATTTATTCAATTTAATCATCGTCAGAAAATCAAGAATATTCCAGTCAAAAAGGAATATATTGGCGATTATGGTCGGACAATTTTCTTAAGTTTTATATTGATTTTCGATATATTTTTGCCTATGATTTTGCACATATTTCATTCAGATGGCACATAGGAGAAAGCATTTGGCTTTTGACCCAGTCCGATTTACGAGTCATGAGAATTTCGACTGGTTTGAAGCACATTGGGGTAATGAGTTCATTGTAAAGCACCCCATTCATCCCGAGTTAGAGGCTATTTTTGACATATCTGGAGCTTTCTGGGCATTTGGTTGGGAGGCAGTAGTGACTTTTGATGGACCGTTTTACCCCGAGTTAGTTCGAGAATTTTATGCTAATATCGAAGACAAGGCAGAGACCGAAACCATTGAGATACGGTCTTCAGTGCGAGGTATCCCTATCCACATCACTTGTGCTTCGATTTCTTCATTGTTAGGAGTGCCAAATGTGGGTAGTGTTTTTTTAAGGCAAAGGGATCCATTACATGGGGATACTTTACCTTCGAATCCCTATTTCTCTATTTCCACTACTAGAGAGGCCCTAGGACTGACTAGGAATTCAAGGGGATATATTACTACTGCTTTGGGACTTAAGGAGAGGATTATTATGGGGATGATTAGTAACAATGTTGCTCCCCGAGCCAGTGGGCTCAACAAGATGAGGTTCTATATATATACCTCTTATATAGGATGGTGTATGGATTGGGGATTATTCCTGGGATCCTACTTGCTAGTTTTGTTATCTTTTCCATGAGGGATTTCGTCAAGTTGAAGAGGGCCAGCAAGAATTTTTGTTTCCCCTATTTACTCACTCTGATATTTAGGGATGCTGGTGTTCTTTTGGATGGAGTTGAGTCAGAGGACTACACGGATAGGAACGTCATCAACGCCATTGTCCTGAAGCTTTGGCATTTTGTGTATCGGGGAGGCATATGGCGTCGACTGAGAGAGGCGAGCACCCACATGAGGATCATGTGCAACCCGATATGCCTACTGAGATGGGCGAGGCTTCTTCCGAGGCCACACCTAGTGTCATTCCACCTCGCCCACCTTCGCTTGCACCTACTTCAGCTCCACCTCGTCCACCAACCTCGGATGATCCTCAGGTTGCTATGATGCAGTATCTGATTTCTATGGAGGGTCGGATCATTTCTGAGCTCTCTAAGGTTCATTCGGAGATATCGGCCTTTCGCTCGGATGTTACTCATTAGCTTGATGGTTTTCAGCATCAGGTTGATGACCTGACTGCTCAGGTAAGGAGCTTCGAGGATTTTCAGAGATCCCAAGATGGTGATGATCCCACCTTTTAGCTTATTTGTTTTTCATTTCGTTGCTTCAGATGTTTTGTTCTTTAGTTATTTTGTTTTAGTTCAGTAGTACATGTTTCCCTTTTGTTATTTATTTCTTTTTTTTTCAGTTCAGATCTGAGGACTATATGTTTTTATTTGGATTGCTCCTTTTGTACTGATTATTCATATATATATGAGTGGAGCCCTTTTGGCTATTTCTCTGTGTTGTTTTTGGTTTTCTTTATTTTAGTTACTGCAAATCAATCCCAATACATCGATGGAATTCAAGCATATATCATACAGGTGTATTTGTTTCCCTCTTTCCCTACCTTATGCATTTATTTTCTTTTTCAAACATTGAGGACAATGTTTAATTTAAGTGTGGGGGAGGGATAGTATGTTTATCACTTGAGCATGGTTTGTTTGATAGTGATTTGATTTATCATCTATTTCATCGTAGTTTATAAATTGTTGAAATTTTTTTTCAATTTTTGATCCTTTTTATTGTTCTTTCTTTCATTTGAATTTAATTATTTTGGCAATTGAAAATGTTATCTGATTTATTTTGATTATTAAGGAGTAAATGCCTTTAATTTAATTCATAACTTGGATAGTAAAGACCTAAGGGTAGAAGGATATTCCACATTAAAAATGTAACTTTCTGAGTAATTTTGTATCATCTTTGATGACATTAACCTCATTCAAAGAAAAAGAACTGGAATTATCCCCAAAAAGACAAAAATATTTTCAGAATGATTACTTGAATAGTGAGATAGGTGAGCAGAGCTACTCCGCTGATTTTGAATCTTGTGTATGTGTATTTCAAAATAAAAAGAAAACAAAAGAGAAAAACACAAAAAATAAAAATAGAAAAAGAACGAAAAGAAACCGAATAAAATACATGTATATAAGATTTGAAATTATGAGTGGGACACAATAGTCAGTTGAGTTACTGTGACAACAGTTGAGTAACCGGGGGTTGTT
>JAOXYD010030656.1:0-27839 GCA_028565735.1 Pinacopodium congolense | reverse complement strand
TGGTATTCTTTCTAGAGGGTATTAGGGTGTTACAGTGTCCCAAAGCATGTGAAAATATTTTTCATAAAAAACTAAACTCTACCTCCTACATCTTTAGTTGGAAGTGCTACTGTTTCAACAAATTTACTCATGTAGTACATAGCCACAAAAATGTATTAGTTGGAGTATGATATAGGGAATGGTCCCATTAAGTTAATACTCCAAACATCAAAAGCTTAACACACCAAAATATTGTTCAATGAAATCTCATATCTTCGAGAGATATTTCTAATCCTTTGGAAATTATCACAAGATTTAACATAGTGAAATGAATCCTTAAATATTGTACGCCAATAGAAACCACACTCTAACACCTTATGTGTAGTCCTAGTAGGTCCAAAGTATCCTCCAGTCTCATAAGAATGACAATGAATTAAAATAAATGGGACTTTCTCTTCAGATACTAATCTCCTAATAGTTATTTCAGCACAAATCTTGTATAAGAAAATGTCATACCAAAGATATCTCTTGACTATTAGGGGTTAAATTGATTAAGGACTCTCCCTTCTCTCTTCATTTTGTTCTAAGTAGTTTGTATGGTTTAAGCACTTTCAGTTTGAATTTAATGTTTTTTTCCCTTTTTCATCATCTAAGCTTGTTTTTAACACATCATTCTGAGCTTGTGGATCACATTAAGGGCTTTCTAACTTATAATCTTCATGTATTTTCTCTATTTTCAAAATAATCAAAGTTATTGTCCTTTAGCTTACATTTTTTAATGTTCTTTTATTTTTCTGCAATATTGTGTTGATTAAAAGTCATTTTGGATTCCATAGCTAAGTTGGGAGATCAAGACATGTCTACGTGCTTTCCTTCGACATTTTTTAACCTCTAAACTTATTTTTATAGCTTATATTTTCAAATTTGTGAAGGAATGATGCTAAAGTTGTATATTTTATATGTTTTGATCAAGATTTGTTGATAAAACATTTTTATTACAAAGCATTGGTGTACTTATGACTTAAGAGAGCTTAAAGGCATGCAAAAGGGTCTGACTTTATTTATTAACGATCTGAAAGTTCTGATTTTAAGCTGGCTACTTAGGGTTAGAGTTAACGATAATCTAAGCTTGAGAAATCATATTAGTTTGTTGGAAAACTTAATAAACAACACAAAATAATCAATGAATGTTCAAAATTTTAATTTTTATGAGAGTTTGAGATCTGGGGCTTCAAATCTAGAAATAAAAATCTTCAAATTGAAGCCTATTAACTTGATTAAACTAAGATTAATAGGGAAAAACCAAAGTTTTAACTGTAGCTTTGTTTTGATTTTGTAAAGGAACTTTAAATCTACCTTTAAATCATTTAAAGCTTGATTATATCATTATTCATTGAATCCTTATCTAATTCTCACATTTGGTAATTTTTATAATTTTTTAAAGTAATTAAAAATCATTTTCAAAATGTTTAAGCCAGTTAGAGTTGTTTAGCATTGTTTCATGTTTTAAATCAAATTATTTGGATTTTCCTACATAATTGTGTTCTAATTAACCTAGAAATTAACCATTTTTCCTATGGGATCGACATTTGGAGTTTAAAATAATCTATTTTATTACTTTTTTTATAAGTACACTCTCCTTAATCATGTTGGTTTTCGAAGTAAAATCATTAAAAGTTTTTCAATTCTCATTATCATATAGCCAACGAACAATAAGTTTTTGACGCTGTTGCTAGAAAATATAACCTTAATGTTAGGAAAATTAGTGTTAGTTACTCTAAGAATTGTATAAATTATTTTCCTAAATTTTCTAAATTTTTTTGTGTTTATTTGCTACTTGTTTTAGTTAGTGTAATCTTGTTGCTTTTTTATTATCATATTTACTTTGTTTGTTTATTTTCCTTTGTTTTGTATCTTATTTGTTTGTTTATTTACCTTTGTTTTGTATTTCATTTAATTTTGTATGCACACCCAAGGAAGCAATCTTGAACCAGTAGCCTTTGATCCATAACTTGAGCTCATGTTGAGAAGGAAAAAAAAGAACCTCGAGCAACTACGTCTGATCCTTTCGAAGTAGGAACATCTAGTGATACAGAATTAGAATCTTTAGTGACAGATCCTAAAAACGTGTAGTTTTTAAATCTCAAGCAAAAAATAGAGAACAAATTATGATAGACTTAACATTGAGAAACAGAGATAAACATGTGTTCGGCATTGTTCAGCCCAAAGTCACTGTAAATAATGTTGAAATCCCATATATTATTATCTCCATGGCTAGGTCCTCACAATTTAGAGTTTCAACTTTAGAAGATCCAAGTATATATTTGCCAAAATACCTTGATCCTTGTGATCTTTTTAAAAGAGATGAAATTTTTAATGATGCAATTAGGCTTAGACTTTTTTCTTTTTCTCTTAGAGATAAGGCAAAATCCTAGCCATAAACACTTTAATTTGGTTCCATTACTACATGGAATGAATTAATGAAGTTGTTCCTTCCCAAATTTTTTCCACCTGCTAAGATAGCAAAGATGAAGACTGAGATTAGCTTGTTTTTGTAGTATGAAAATGAAAGTCTGTACAAGGCCTGAGAAAGATTTAGTGAGATGCTTTCCAAGTGTCCTAGTTATGGATTCAATAAGTGGCAATAAGTAGATATCTTCTATACAGGTTTTCATATTAACATTAATATGCAACTAAAGGTAATTTCATGTCCAAGACTATGATTGAAGCTTACAATATCATTGATGAAATGGCTATGAATAGTTTTCAATACAATTATAAATTCCCACCAAGGAAATCACATGATGTTCATGTGATTAATGACACAGTAGTTCTTGTAGCTCAAATAGAAGTACTAAATAAGAAGTTGGATAGTTAAATGAGTAGAGCTAGTAATAGTTCAGATAAAATTGAATGTGAAAATTGTGATGGTATCTCCCATATATCATTGAAGTGTCAAAAAGGTAGTCCTTTTGTTGAACTAGAACAAGCTGAATATGTTGGAAATTTTAGTAGGTCAAGAGGAAATCCTTTCTCAAGCACTAATAATATAGGTTGAAGGAACTATCTAAACTTTTTTTGGAGCAATAATAAAAAATACCAGTAACCAACAAAATAAATTAAAGTTAATGTTTAAAGATAACCTACATCTGGATTCAAAGCCAACCAACCTAAAGAAGAGTTCCCTAGTTTTAAAAAAATAGTTTTAAAGTACATTCAATATAATGAGTCTGAATTTTAAAACCATGAGGCATCAATTAAGAATTTGGAGACTAAGGTTGGGCAATAGAAAAACTCGTAAAAAAAGGCTACCTAGTAAGCTCCCAAGTACTACTGAAGCCAATGCTATAAATAATGATAAGGTGATTATCTTAAGAAGTGAAAGAGAGGTTGAGAGTGAACGGAAGAAGGTAGAAGAGAAAGGAAAGCAAGTGTTGGTGGAGAGTGAAAAATAAGAGATGATAAGAGAAAATGACAAAAGAGATAGAGTTGAAGAAGGTATAAAAGAAGAAGGACATGACAGAAGAGAGAAAGAAGAAGAGAAGAATGAATAAAAGGAAGGAGAAGGTGAAAGTTCAAAGAAGCAAAGTAGGTTGTTTTCTAATCCAAATGTGCAACCATATAAGCCTAGGATACCATACCCTCAGAGTTTGAAAAATACGCACCTTGATAAGCTATTTGGGAAATTCTTGGAGATGTTTAAGAAGTTTCATATCAATATCCCATTTGCTGAGGTAATTACTCAAATGCCTTCATATGCTTAATTTTTAAAGGAATTCCTATTTAAGAAGCGAGTATAAGAGGAGTATGAGATTGTAAATCTAAATGAAAAGTATTTTTCTATCTTGTTAAAGAAGTTACCTCAAAAACTTAAGGACCTCGATAGTTTCACCATTCTTTTGCAATTGGTAGCTTACAGATAGATAAGGCTTTGATTGATCTTAGAACAAGTATCAATCTAATGCCCTTATCTATTTTTATGAAGTTAGGATTACAAGATCTAAACCAACGATAGTCTCATTGTAATTAGCTAATCGATCGATAACCAATCTAAGAGGGATCATTAACGATGTGCTGGTGAAAGTTGATAAATTTATTTTCCCTATTGATTTCTTTCTCTTAGATATTGAACAAGACATTACAATTCACATTATCTTGGGAAGACCATTCATGGCAACTGATAGGGCACTGATTTATGTACATGGAGGAAACCTCATTCTTAGACTTCAAAATGAAGAGATTAAGTTTTTTTTTTTTTAAGAAATGAAGCATCCCTCCACCTTGAATTCATGTAACTTCATTGGATTTAATTCTATTCAAGATAACCCATAAAGTTATATATGTTCAAATCCTTTGCAAAAAGCATTGATCCATTCATATTTTAAGGAAGTAGAGGAAGAGGAAGTAAAAAATGTTTTGGAGGAATTAGAAGTTGGAAAGGAAACCTCTAGTTGGATTCAATCTAAAAGGATTGAGTCTTTAGAAGGACCAATTTAGTCTCTTCTAAGGCCATCAATTGAGGAGCCTCTACCTTTTAAATTATAGCCTCTTCCTTCATATTTAAAGTATGGTTTTTTTAAACCTCCATCATAATTGTTTATGATTATATTGTCATCATTGACTAATATGATGAAGGAGAGATTGTTGAGAGTGCTCAGATGGCATCAGAATGCTATAAGCTCAACCTTAGTTGACATTAAAGGGTTAAGTCCTTCTATTTGTACTCATAGAATATTCATAAAAGAAGGAAGTAAACCTTTAGTCCAACAGCAGCGTAGGATTAATCCGAATATGAAGGAAGTGGTTAAAAATGAAGTAGTTAAATTCCAAGATGTTGGCATTATCTATCCAATTTCGGATTCTACATTTATCAATCAAGTTTAGGTAGTCCCAAAGAAAGGAGAAACTACTGTAATGAAGAAGGATCAAGTTTAACCCATTTCCTTATGGAAAGTAATTGGATGACATATGTGCATTGATTATCATAAGTTAAATGACTTAAAATAAAATGATAACTTTCCTTTACCATTAATAGATCAACCAACAAAGAGATTGGCTGGGAATAGTTTTCATTGTGCTTTAGATGGATATAATGGATACTTATAAATTACTATTGCTCCTAAGCATAAAGAAAAGACAACATTCTTGTCCCTATGGAACATTAGCATATAGACACATGCCTTTTGGCTTGTGTAATACTCCTGCCACTTTTCAATGTTGTATATGATTGAAACTTTAATTCAAGATTTTAGGGATGAATTTTAAGTATTTGGAACATCAAGAAAGAATTGGTCACTGAAGTTGAATGATTCTCCTGGGCTTATCAAACTGCTTATAAAGCCCCCATTGGATGTCTTCGTATAAGTTAGTATATGGAAAGGCTTGTCTTTTTCCTGTTGAGTTGGAACATCGTGCCTATTATACTATTAATTTTCTTAATTTTGCCTAAAAAAAATTTTGAGAACAAAGGTTTTTACAATTGAACGAGTCGTATGAATTTAGTCTTGATGCTTATGAAAACTAGAAATTGTATAAGGAAAGAGTCTAGAGATGGCACGATAAGAATATCATTATAAGAGAATTAAAGGTTGGGTAATAAGGTTTTGGTCTATAATTTATGATTGAAGTTATTTCTAAGAAAACTAGGATCAAGATAGATAGGCCCATATGATGTGACCAAGATTTATCCATTTGGAATAATTGATGTATTTAATGGTTACTCAAGTTTCAAAGTAAATCCTCAAAGAGAAAAGTTATATGTTTCTAGTCACATTGAGGAGTTTGTTGATACTCTTTAACTTTTTAATCCTCTTTTACTAAGAATTATGCTCTTTAGATAGTCAACTGTGTGTTTATTGGTTTTATTTTAGGTGTTAGAACCTTAGATGTGTTAATGTTTGAATTAGGTTCAGTGTGATTTCCTTAATACTTCCTTAGTTTTTGGTGTAATTGATTTGATTTTTAAGTGTTTTTTTATTTCAATTCTAAGAAAAATTGATGAACAATCCATTGAATTTTGTTGGGTCAAGGTCTAGGAAGAGTTTTTGTGCAAAATAAGGTTGAAAAGCAATAGAAAATGAGTTAATAGACCCAATACGTGGGACTATATTAACCCCGTATTGGTTTGTTGACCCCCATATTTGTATCATATTTTAGAACTAATACGGTAGGCTTAATATAACGAGCTTAGTCGACACATTGCTTCCCAGCCAAACGTATTGCTTCAAAAACATAGTGTTAAAATGCTTTGTTCTTATTTAAACCTATAGAAACCCTTTTTCCCTCTCTTAAGCCACAATGCCACTTTTTCTCTTAAATCCCAATTTCTTCCTTGATTTTTAACCAAATTGAGTGTTCTTGGTGTCATTTTGTTAGCAATTTCATCCTCTATCCATTTCTATCGTCAAATCACTTAAAATATCACAAAAATGATCCCACAAATCTACAAATTTGTTTAAATCACTATTAACTATTTGTTCTGTTCCAAATTCAATAATTTTTCAATTGATACCAAATTTTTTGCATTCTGTTAACGTAAAATTTTCAGACATTTTCGGATGAATTAAATATTTTTTAAAAATTTGCCAAAATAATTTTCTGGATTTCTTTTCACTATTTCACCGATTTTTTTTCCTTTATTGAACATTTTTCAATTAAAATTCCAACTACTTTTGGACAACCTTTAAGGAAAAGGCTGACTTTTGATCAGGATTGGTTTGCAATGCATGAAAATTCAAATTGGCTCTCCTCTCATCATAACAACAGGTTCGTTTGTGAGCGCTCCATTCATCTAAATTTGGAAACTCATAAGAACTTAGTCTTTGATTTAATCCAAAAAAGAGGAGAATATAATGAATAATCTGAGTTAGAAAACCCCCTATGATGATTTAGAAACTCAGATCTATGTCTTAGCTGCACTCTTCAACTTACATAACTCAAAAATACAATCAGAAACTCGAAATCTAAGTGTTTGAAGCTTAGGCTCTCAAAGAAGAAAAATGAAAAGAGAAGCTAGAGCTTCTCACTCTACTATGATCTGATTCCTCACTAATTAATTCGAATTATCATGTTCTCTTGGCTCTATGTAGACTCTGGGAGACCACCCTCACATGCCAGGAGACAAGTGGCATAATGTATGTCACATCGTGTTTGAAATCTGGAGGATGTGGGGTTGACATTGCTGACTTGGAGTTAAAGAGCACCCTGTATCCCTACAACGGCACCCTCTCATGGTGCCATTATACCACGACTTCTGGAGAGCTAAACGGCCCCCTGTTCTTCAGCAATGGCACCCTCTCCAAGGGGCCATTAATGGTCAACACAAGAGGTATTCTTTGATGTTTTTGCTCCAATCTTGATCTTTAAACTCCATTATGCAAATCAAACATTATAAGGCATCAATTAAACAATTAAACATTGAATTAGTGGTCATATTTCAAAAAATTAACCATAAAAATCATATCAATTTGACCCTTATCAATGCCCTTTGTTTAGATTCAAGGATTGATAATTATCTATAAATCCTAATGATACCTTCTATCTATTTCTTCGATATTACTATTATTTTTTTCATTTTTTGCATTGTGTTCATGTCCTTGGTTGTGTTAATTTCATCTTAGTTTTTTTTTTTTGCTTTCATTGCATTAAGGATTTTTGTTTTTATTTTCTATACAAAATTCAAAATGGCATTTTTATTCTAACTCTTTGTGATCTAGCTCTAATTTTCCATATTACCTAGCGAGGTCTAATTAGGTTTATTATTTAGTTGCTTGCGACAAATTTACAAATTTTTAGTGCTATTGCTGAGGAGCTATGTTTACTATTTTTTCTTTTGAATGTTATTTCTATTTTTATTTTTACTGATCTTTATTACTCTCCCTTTGTTTTGAATGTCCCAAAATTCTTTTAAACATATATGATTGAGGAAATATATTAAGGAAAACATGAGTTCACTCTTTCCCCATTTAATATTTTTCACTTTCTTTTATTATAGGCTGTATAAGGTTTCATCAGAGTCAGTGAGCTAGACATAAACATCTTCTGGAAAACAGTGGTTCCTTGTCACTCAAAGAAGAAGCTGAAGAGAGTACGAACAAGTCTACAAAAGATGTCGAAGAAATCATAGAGCCATACCAATGCACATTAAAGGAGCTTGTAGCACGTACTTTAAATCCAAATTTACTTTGCATTAATTATCCAGATGATAAAATAAAGGTTGATATTAAACCTAGACTAATCCATGTATTGCCTACTTTTACAGGTTTTTGAGATACCAGCTTATTAGGATCAAGCTACATCACTGACTTAAACACATTTCTAAAGGCGTTTAACATTACATGTTTAGGTATAAAGCTGGTGGGAGCCATCATAGAACAATTTAAGCTAAAGGTATTTCCTTTTTCCTTAGTTGATGCAACTAAAGAGTGGCTATATAATTTATCTATTGTATTGGTCAACACTTCTGAGTATATGCCACAGGTGTTATTAGAGAAATACTTCTCTACTAAGAGGGCTATCAATATTAGGAAAGCAATTTATGGTATCAGGCATAATACAGGGAAGTTATTACATGAGTATTGGGAGCATTTCAAGAAGTTCTATAATAGCAGTCGAAACAACCAGATAAGTGAATAATTATTAACTTAATATATTTACAAAGTATTATTACATTTGGATAGGAATATAATCGATGTTGCAAATGAGGAAGATTTGATCAATAGTCCTTTTAAGGATGAGAAGAACCTGATAGCTACTATGCAGCCAATTCTGAGTATTATGGAAGCAAATATAGTGTTTGTTCCTCATAAAAGCAAGTGAAGGAGGTGTAAATTTCCAAGCTAAAGCAACATGTAGACAACTTCACTTCTTTGGTACAATAAGTAGTGATGGGAAAAGGACCCATATAGGCACGTGGAATTTGTGCACATGTAGATCATTCTATTGATATTTGTCCTACAATTTAAGAAGAATAGTAAGTCAATGAAGTTGGTGCTTTTCAGGGGAAATAATAGGGGTATGATCCTTTCACTCTCATCTACAATCAAGGGTTAAAAGATCATCCTAACTTCAAGTATAAGAACCCATAACAAAGAAGTAACTCTAATGTGTGACTTTTTACATATCAGTAGCAACCACAAGGATTCTTTGTGTTGGACCCAAATGGCACCTAAGGGGGTGAATTAGGTTTTTAAAAATTCTTTTTAACATTACTAAACCTAAGCCTTTTTAACAATTTCAATTAAAGGCCTAAGCGATACAATAATTTAATTATACAAATTAAATAACAATAACAAATTAAACAACTAAATTAAATGAACAAAAATAAAAGAGAAAGGGAAGAGGAGATACAATTGATTTATTCTAGTTCGGAGCAGTCCACTTGCCCTACATCTAATCCACAAAACCACTGTTGATATTTTGTTCTTATTTCAATCAATAAAAATACACAATATGCAATACACTCCTTTTTCAAGGTTTTAGGATAACCTTTCACCCTCCCTTTTCCAAAGCTTAGGAATAACCTCACAACACTTCCTTTTAAGGCTAAGGGATAATCTATCACTCTTCTTCTTCAAGGCTTAAGAATAACCCCACAACAGTCTTCTTTTACAGCTAAGGAATAACCCTCACAAATTTCCCAATCCCAACTTCACCAAAAGCTCATACACAATCAAAAGCACTCAATAATAATGTATAAACACTTTAAATACTTCTTCATCTCTAACAAAAACAAAACACACCTATTTATACTCATTCTAAGACTAAATAGTCATTGCTCCCACGTTCTCCTCGTTTAACAATATACCCATTGGAAATATGACCGTTATAGAGTTACCGTTGTATAATCTTCATGTTCAGTTGAATGGTAAGCATCATTTAGTTGACCAATCTTAGGAACTTGATCATTTGGTCAACTGGTCTCAAGGTTTGATCGACCATTCTACCTTCAGTCGGTCGATGCTCCCTTTAGCACTTATATTCGATCGATCGGTATATCGATCTAATCATTCAGTTGACTGACCTCTTCTGGATCAGCACACTTTCTGCCTAAACTTAGTTCAATCCGATTCTTAACCCAATTCAACATAAACAAAATAATACTTAATCACATTTTACACAATTACGTAAACTTAACACAATCAATTCATCAAATTTGTCAAATCATTAATAAAATCAATTTGTTCATTTATTTAACCTTTAATTAAGCTTTATTTCATGACTTACACAAATCATACAACTTTCATCAAATAAACTCCAAATACTAAACAAATAAAACCAACTCTACAAACATATTAGTAAAAACACGTTGTCATCATCAAAACAAAGGTGGATCCAATCCTTGGTTCAACACTATGTTAAGAGCTTAGCTACTAACACTCTTCAATTCAAGCAGGAAGTTAGGAGTAGTCAAAAGAACTCGAAGAACAAAGTGATTCACTTGGTAAATGCAATGGGGAAGTTGCAAGCCTAAAGGTTGACAAAACCACCTAGTGTGCCTAAGAGGAACAAGAGAGAAGATGCTTATTCCATTACGTTGTGAAGTGGTAATAAGGTACAAGATCCAATGAAGAAGAAAGCGAAACAAGGAGAAGAGGAGGAAACTGTGTTAGCAAAGAAGGAGTAGGGAAATCCTCCTTAGATAAGTACCTCACATCCTGTTGTCACTAATCAATGACCTATTCCATTTCCTATTAGGTTAGTCAAGAATAAGGAATGATAATAAGAAAAGGGGGCTTTGGAGTTATCCCTAAGGTGGAAGAGAATATACCTCTTTCGGAATTAATCATTCAAGTTTTGTGATACGCTCAAATTTTTTAATGAGTTTTGTACTCATAAGTGGAAATGAAAGGGTGGCAAGAAGGTTAGTATGGGGAAAATGTATCAATAGTCCTCGAATGAAAGTTACCCCTAAGTGCAAGGATCAAGATATTTTAATCATTTTTTAAGATTGGTAACATGAGGTACAACAGATGCATGTTAGATTTAAGAGCCTTGATCAATATTATGCCACTTTCCATCTTTAAAGCTTTAAGTACTGGTTCTTTAAAGGATACCCATGTTATTATTTAGTTAGTTAATCGGTAAAACACTTACCTCGAGGGGG
The DNA here is from genome assembly GCA_028565735.1 of Pinacopodium congolense. Lineage (NCBI taxonomy): Eukaryota > Viridiplantae > Streptophyta > Magnoliopsida > Malpighiales > Erythroxylaceae > Pinacopodium > Pinacopodium congolense. Next base: position 16,756 of record JAOXYD010030656.1, on the reverse strand, counting down.
TTATTGGAAATGTATTGGTGCAAGTAAACTAACTTTTTATATAGATTTTTATGTGTTAGACATACAGGATGGGAAGTCTTCAAGTACATTGATGATTTTATTACAGTGACCATTCCTAAAGATGTCTCAGATACTGATTGATGTCTATAGTAGGCTATTAACTATATAGTTGGATGGAGAGGTCATCCACCTTAACATCTTTGATGCTATGTGTAATACATCAGATTGTAAGTCAGTAGCTAAGTTACATATTTTTTACTCTTCAGTGTAACGTTGGTCTTTCTTTCTCTAGGTGATCCTTTAGAAGTATCTCTGATGACCTCGATGGAAAAGGAGATACATGAATATTGGTAGGGAAAGTTTGAGCTTAGGGAGTAGATAATGGAAGCAATCATGGCCTTTGAGCCATGTCCTCATTATTTTGGTAGGGACGTAACCTAATTTTTGGAATTGCCTATTTGTACTAGTAACATTTTACCTTCGGCTGTGCAAGAACCAGAAGTGGAGCTGAAGCCACGACAAGCTTAGCTCAAGTAATCATATTAGGGAGCTAACAACACCCTTACGATGATTATTGTTAGTGACCACACTTTAATGCAAGAAGACAAGCTTATGAGAGTATTGCTAGGGTACAAGATGGTGGTAGGGTGGATAGTTCTAGATATTAAAGGTATTAGTCCTTTTGTGTATAAGAACAAGGTCTTTATAGAGGAAGGAGCTACACCAACTCGATAATTGTAAAGGAGACTTAGCTCACTGATGAGGGAGGTGGTGAAGAAGTAGGTGATAAAGTTTTTAATGTGGGTGTCATATACCCCATCTCAAATAGTAAGTGGGTAAGTCCTTTATAGGTTTTCCTAAGAAATCTTGCATCATAGTAACGAAGAATGAGAGTGTAGAGATGGTTTCTACTTAGGTGCCTAATGGATGGAGAATTTATGTGGACTACCATAATCTCAACTCAATGAGAAGAAAGGATAATTTTCCCTTACCATTTATTGGTCCAATATTAGAGCCTCTTACTAATAATGATTACTACTATTTTCTTGATGGTTATTTGGGTTCTATCCAGGTGGTTATCTCTCTACAGGCCATGAAGGTGACGACTTTCACCTGTATATATGGCATTTTAACTTATCATCGGATGTCATTTCCCTTGAAAAATATCCTCACTATATTTTAAAGATGCACGGTGAGAATTTTTTTCAAATTATTTAGAGAAAATCATTTGGGTATTTATGTATGACTTCATTGTGCACATGGATTTCTTTGATAAATTTTTTGATCACCTTGTTTAATGCTTATGAGAGGTCTTGAAATTAATGTTGTTCTTAAATATGAAAGGTGTCATTTTATGGTTCAACATAAGATAGTTTTAGGACATGTGATTTCTGGAAAGTGTACCGAGGTTGATAAATCTAAGATAGACCTTATACATTCTATGCCTTACCCTAATTTTGTGCAAGAAGTTCATTATTTTATTGGTCATGTAGGGTTCTATTACGAATTTATTCAAGGCTTCTTAAAGATTGCATAACCATTGTGTTGATTTCTTAAAAAGGATATAGACTTTGTTTTTTATAATGAATGCAAGAGGGCATTTGATTTATTGTAGGAGAAGTTAGTTACCATGACCCTTTTACAACATCAGATTGGAGTCTGTCATTTAAGTTGATATGTGACGCATCCAACCATGTAATTGTTGTAGTTTGAGGCCACAGAGTGGGGCGGGCTCCATATGTCCTTTATTATGCATCGAACATCCCAAACTAGGCTCAAGCAAATTACACTACCATAGAAAAAGTACTCTTTGCCATAAATTTTTTAAGTTAAAATCTTATTTCCTAAATACTAAAATTATTGTTTACTCTGATCATATAGCTCTGAAGTACCTACTAGCAAAGAAGGAGGTAAAGCCAAAGTGGTATTGGGTTATCCTAAGTCTCATGGATACCTTATGCTGATGGATAATTATCAAAGTGGTGCTAGAGGTACTAAATTGGAGTGAGTGAGAGATATGCTATAACAATTTTTATATATTACATTTTTCATATCCACGTGATGACGATTGGGATGATATGAATGAGATGAGCCTGTAGACTATTGAATGTAAGCTTACTAGGTTAAGTATGGCCTAAATAATTCAATAATTGGAAACATGAAAATAATTAGGCGTTGGTTTATTTATTGAATATTTTTTAAATTTTATAGATGGGCTATGCATTTTACATATTACTTGTTCTTTTACATTACAATTCTATTGTTCTACTCCATATTGATTTTTTTAGTTACTGAGATATAAAGGTATGATTAAGTGACCTTCACTGAATAGGTAGGTCATTCCTTACCATTACATTTTTTAGGTGATAAGTAGGGCTAATAGTATTGTATTTTGTTTAATGGTTTCATTTCAACTATGTTGTTCTTATTTTTTAGAGTTATCTTTTGGATTGATATGCATGTATATAGATTGATCTTATTACATATGGATACTATTTTTTTAGATGGATATATATATATAGATATATGTGCATTTTATAGATAGGTTTTGAAATTAATGATTACTGTTTGGGTATTAATGAGATCTATGCTGAAATCGTGCTTTGGATATTAATGTTCAGACATAATTCTTATGACTAATGCTTGTTGCTTTGGAGGTAATGAGGATTATGTTGATTAGTTGTTTAAAGTGGAGAATTATAGTCAACTTTGTAGTTTCAATAAGTTGTATGTTGCTTATATTTGTTTCACAGATAGATTTATGACAATTGTTTTTTAGGTTGTATTTTATGAGGATTTTGTAGTATAAATTATTGTTTAAGTTGAGGTAATGAAACATTAACTGATATTATAATGGGTCTACATTTCTATGGAAAAATAGAATGAATAAAAAAAATTTCTATATTTTTTTCTTATATCTAATGGTTTTTAGAGATTACATTGTTGGCCTAGAGTCGACTGGGGAATCAGGTAACTTGATCCATGCTCCTGATATGGCCGATCAAAGGGATGTCGAACTAGAGAAAGTAGGAGTATATGTGTTACCTCTTATGGCATACTTTTTGTAGATGATGTAGAAGGTCATCTAAAAAAATAGCCCATAGATGGAGAAACACATGGATGGAATGAAGGTGCAAATGATGCAAACGATTAAGAAATAGTAACACAAAATTGAAAAGCTCCTCAAATTCTTGCAAGTCTATATCATTCCTGTTCCCTCCTTAACACCATCTCCACCACACTCTCTCTAAGCCATTCTTGCACTTATCTCATTTATTTTTTCTTTTCTCATTCTTTTGTGATGAATTATTTGATTTGTGTTATTTCCATGTTTATGTACCTATTTTCCGCATTGAAGACAATTTGTTGTCCAAATGTGGAGAGATTATACATGCATTGCATTTTGCATGATAATTTGGTAATAGGTATGCATTTTATTTCATTTTTGTTCATTTTGCTTAATGATGTGACAATTACAAAGGTTATGTCCATCTGATTGAAAACATAGATGGCATGAAATTGAATGGAATTGGTTCAACTAGGAACAAGGTTATTTAAATAATGGAGAAACATGGCCTTATGAAGTCTATGTGTGATTGCTTACCATCGAAACGATAAACTAATTATGATATTACAAATCTTTTCTTGGCTCTTTGACATTTGTTTGGACACACTTTCTATCAAATAGGGCTTAATTAGTAGGGATCATTCGTGACCATTCAAGGAGAAGATTAAATAGGGAGCAGTAATATAGATTCACATTATAAATGACGTAAATGTGTCAAATTTCAATTCCTACTTCATTATCTCCTCAAATAATTAGTAAAAAGGAGTTCAAAGTATAACCAAACCCTAGTTAAGAGATTTAATGTAGTCGAGCAACTAGAGGCTTGCCCCACAAGATGTATAGCCTCACATTAAAAGAATAAAATGACACTCTAACCAAATTTCGAAGAATAATACCTAGTTGGGTATTCAAAGCAAAGGCCCATAAGACGTGAAAAATCAGGTAAGAAGATTTAATAATTATTCTTAAAAAATGTAAAAATCAATGTTTAAAATTAAAAATTGAAAATATATGGATCTTCTTTCAATATCAATATATTTCATGAGTGATTGCTTAGTGATAGGCTATATATGGCATGCTTATAAATGCCATTGATGTGAGATTAGGATAGTAATTTTCTAATTAGCATACGTTTTCAAATCAAACACACTCATCATGTAAGTGGAATAAGTAAATGTTTTGGATCTCCTTGAATGATTAATGTTCTTGTCCAAAACAATTATATAAGATCTCTTTCAATTGTTACATTCAAGCTATCATTTATTATTGCATTTTGTATGATTTTTGTATTTTGTGTGCCTTAAAATTGGGCTTTGCTTAAGGACAAGCAAAGAATTAAATATGGACAAGTTTGTAGGTATGTAATAAGGTATGTTTTCTTAGTTTTTAAGTGCATTATTTTAAATGTTTAGGACAATAATGTAGTGTTTAGGACTTAGATTTAATTATGTTTTTTATTATTATTATTTTGTATGCATTTTGAGTGTTTAATGATCATATTAGGTATGTTTTAGATCTTATTTGTAGACATCAAGAAAATTAGACCTTCCTTATGAACACATAGAATTTTTATAGAAGATGAACACAAAAAATTGGTACAACCTTTGAGACGACTCATCCCACATGTGAAAGATATGGTCAAGGACAATGTTATTAAGTTTCTCAACATAGATATTATTTATCCTATCTCTAACCCTAGTAGGGTGAGTCTTGTTCAAGTGGTGATGAAGAAAGGATGCATTAATATTACGAAAAATGAGAACATTGAGATGGCAAATATTAAGAAAGCTATTGGCTGGATAATGTGCACAACTTGTAGGAAATTGCATGACACTACGCTTAAAGAGCACTTTTTTTTACCACTTAATTATTGAGAAATTAGATAGACATAATTTTTATTAATCCTTAGATAGATTTTCTAGTTATTTATAAATTGCTATAGCTTCGAAAGACTAAGAGAAAACTACTTTTATACTTCCCGCTAGTACGTTCACATATAGAGACATGCTTTATGGTTTGTATAATGCTTCAACTACATTTCAACATTGAATGATGGCAATATTTTCTAATATGATTAAGGCTTTCTAGGTTTAGTGATACTTCTTTTGATGCATGCTTAGAAAATTTAGAGATAATCCTAAAGAATTTTGAAGAGACCCACTTAGTGTTAAATTGGGAAAAAATTTTCATTCCATGATAAAGGAGTGTATTCTTTTATGTCAAAAGATATCTAGTAAGGGTATAGAAGTAGATATAGGCAAAATTGATGTTATTAAGAAATTGCCTCCACATAACTCTAACAAGCGTATTAAAAGATTCTTAGGACATGTTGGGTTTTTTTAAGTTTTGTCAAGGATTTTTCAAAACTTAAGGACCTTTAATGGAGTTACTTGAAAAAGATGTTATTTTTAACTTTGATGAAAATTGTACGACATCTTTTCATTTATTTAAGGAGAAAATTGTTAAAGCACCTATACTTATATCTCCTTATTGATATTTTCCTCTTGAATTAATATGTGATGCAAGTGACATTGAAAAAGGTATTGGGTTAGGAAATTTGTGAAGTAAGCGTTTTAACCATATTTATTGTGCATGTAAAACTTTAATCAATTCTTAATATCATTATACCAATATTAAAAAGTTGATGTTTGCAGTGGTATTTGCTTTTGATAAGTTTTGATCTTTTTTTGTTTTGTGTAATGTAGCTTTTTATATAGACCAAGATGTTTTGAAATATTTGATGACAAAGGAAGATGCAAAACCAAGATTAATTAGATGGGATAAACTTTTTCATGAATTTAATATTGAGCTAAAGGCCAAAAAATCACACAAAATTTTATGGTTGACTACTTGTCACTGTGAGATGAAGTAACTATAAAGAGAAAATGCAATAAATACATTAAGGAGTTCTTTATTTATGAATAACTCATGGCCCTGATAGTCACTTTTCAGTTTAATGATTTTGTCAACTTTTTAACTAATAATATCCTTACTTCTGATGTTATTTAAAATTAAAAAGAGAAATTTTTATTAGAACTAAAACATTTTATCTAGGATGATCCCTTTCTTTATAAGAATTTTATTAATGTTATTGTTTGACTTAATGTTCCTAAATAGGAAATTTCCTCTATATTACTTCATTTTCATTTGAGCGAAGTCAATGGGCACTATAGGCCATCTAAAACAACTAATAAAGTCTAGGAATGTAGTCTACCCGGGAATGCATACACTTTTGCAAGTCATACGATAAATTTCAAAAGGTAGGTAACATGTCTAGGAGACATGGCATGCTAGTAACAAAAATCCCAATCTGTGAAGTTTTTGAAGTGTGAGGTATTGACTTCATGAAGCCTTTCCTTAAGGCATACTTTAACTAACACATTTTGGTTAATATAGACAATGTTAGTAAATAAGTAAAAGTAGAAGCATTGCTAACTAATGAAGTTATGGATGTTCTGATGTTCTAAAAGAAAATCATTTTTATGTGTTTTAAGAAATATAGGACAATTATAAGTGATGGGGGTTCACGTTTTGTAATAAAGTTTTAGGCATTTTATGGGTGTATGAGGTAAAACATAAGGTTTCTATATCACTCTTAAACTATTGGGCAAGTTGAGGTCTTAAATAAGGAATTGAAGAAAATATTAGAGATGACAGTTAGTAATTCTTAATAATATTGGACATTGAAGCTAGATGATGCACCTTGAGCATATAGTACCATATAGGCATGCTACCATTTAAGATAGTGTATGGAGAGACTTTCCATCTTCCACTAGAGCCATAAGGTACAGGGCATACTAGGATACTAGGTTCTTAAACTTTGATCAGTAGTGTGTTGGTATTAAAATAATTATTCAGCATTACAAACTTAATGAGTTCATATTCGATGCATACCATAACTTCAAGTTATGTGAAAAGCTAGATAATAAACTTTCACATCAACACTTTAAGGTGAGTAATAAGGTGTTAATATATAATTCTCAAGTTTAACCTTTTCCCAAGAAATTCAAATCAACTTCGTATGGTCCAATAAAGGTAATGAAAGTTATTCCATTTAGAGTTTGAGAGGTAGAAAGGAAAATAATGAGCATTTTAAAGTAAATGGATGGAGAGTCAAACTCTATATGCCCAGGCAAGTAAATTAATTCTACTTTATAACACTTGATCCCCTTATTTGTGATTGTACATATTTCTTGTTCAAAGGAACTTAGGATTTCATTTTTTTAATTTTACGTCGTTTTCAATTTTATTTTGGTTTGATGCATTCAATTTCCCTTACTTGTTTCTAGTTTCCATATTAAAACCCATAAAGATGGCCATAAAGTGCAACTAGATGTTTTTTTTCAAGGGAGTTTCCTTACTTTTCACTCCCTCTTTGTTTTCTTTTGATTACATAAACATTATGGACATTGTTCAATTTAAGTGTGTAGAAGGAGGGAGGAAAGGAAGACAAATCATACTAGATACACACTGTTATTCTTGTGATTATTTTTAGTAGAAAATTTTGTTATTTCATTTAAGAATCATGCTAGGGTTTAGTTAAATGTGAATTGGTATATGGTAGGTTTGTCGCTGACCACTAAAAATAAATTTTCATAAATAACCTAGTATGTATTAGGACTAGTCAAGATCAATCTGACAGAGAGTTGATAGTGTTCATACAGTATTCCTAATGTTGCGCAAAAGAAATAGAAAATAAAAGAAACCCCTTATTGTGAAGAAATTAAACTAAGCTAAAAGACAATTAATGAAAATGAAGTAGAGAGGCGAGAAACATGTAAAAAGAAAAAATTGTGTTTCTTGAATTATAATTGACCTTCAAGTATGTGTGAATTGTGTCATGCCTCAGATGCCAGCCTATAGACATAAATAAGCTCTTGCATCAAAAGTTCCTCCATTTTTAGATAAGTCCTACACGATAGAAAACTTACCCCTAATCACACGTCAACTTAGAACAAACTCCTTAGATTTAGTGGTGTAATAGTATTAAAAACTACGAAACTACTAACCTAAGCCATAATCATCAAGTTCTGACTATGTAACTTATAGAATAAAAATCTTACACAAATTGGTTAAGTTTACCTAAAAAATCAATTAAACTATCTCTACTTATGGTTTTCCTTAACAAGAATTATGGATCAAAAGTTAAAAACTAGTAATTGAGCTAGAAATTACACCTAAGGTGGCCAATCGTATGAGTTAATACCTAATTAATGTATTTAATTTTGAATTCCATCTCAATCCTAGCATAAATCATAAAGCCCATTCAAAACCTATTCCAATTCTCACATTTATCATCCATAAATCCATCGAATACCTTAAAACCAAGTAAATTTAAGCTTAAATACTAAAATTAACACAAAATAATTTGAAATTAAAATAAAAAAGAATAAAATGTAGAAATTATAAAGAAAAATAAAGATTAAAAATGCTAGAAAATAAAGATTTAACATTGAACTAACAAAACAAAGGTTTGACAGACGTTTAACATAACCTAAATGAAATACATGATAAAATAAAATGAAAATAGAAAAGACACTGATAACAAAAAAAATAAACTAGAGTTCAACACCTAAATAACTAAATCTAAAGTTTGAATATGAAACTAGAAGAAAAGAGATGAAAATGCCAAGTGGGAGCCTCTAATAATGAAGAAAATATGCTCTAATTTAGATTTTAAGCTCCTTGTATACGCCTTTGATGGCTACTAGTGCTTTAGGGATATTTTAGGAGTAATTTGGTTAATGTTTTGCTTAAAAATTAAAAAAAAAACGATGTTTTGTAATTTCCATTTAAGCCCTAGAAATTGACCACTTCTACTGCTCTTTGCCTTTTCAATTGTAACTCCTTCTATACACCTCCAATAGCCATGAAATTTGGGATGTAAATTCTTCACATGATGGTCTTGCACATCATAAAATTTCAAAACAATCTAATCCCTAAATATGCATCTATCGCATCACCAAAATCACTCGTACCAAATCTAGAATTCAATTAAATTTGTCTTGTTCTTTTCTTTATACACTGTTTAGGGGTTATCATATATCCTTGACACTTATTGTGGAACATCATAACATGATTCTATAAGTCATAAAATGTATTCCACATATTTTCTAATTCCAATTTTTTCTCTAATTATACTCCAAACTTGGCCCTGTTAACTTGGATTTATGTCTTAAGGTCAAATCTGCATGTAAACTAAAAAAGAACGAAAATCAAGCATTTAAACGCTAAAGTATGAATGAAATGACATTGAAAATCTTATGAACAAAAAAATCGTAAAATATATCCCTATCAGTATGCCTTAACATTATTATTTCTTGTTGGTTAGGTGATTATGAAATTCGGACTAATTTAAACAATTTTACTTTTGAAACCAACGTGATTAAGGAAAGTTTACCTATTGAACAAGTAATAAAGTTGAGTGTTTTAAACCCCAATTGACAATCCCATAGAGGAATCGGTTAATTAATAGGTTAATTAGATCACAATTACATAGAAAAATCCAAGTAATTTGATTAACATCATGGAACAACTCTAAACTGTTCTAACTCGAATTAAACACCTTGAAAATGATTTTTAATTACTTTAAAAAAATTTTGAAAATTACCAAATATGAAAATTAGCTAAGTATTTGATAATTGATGATTTAATTGAGCTTTAAACAATTTTAAGGGCTAATTTAAAGTGCCTTCACAAAATCAAAATAAAGCAATTTTTAAGACTTTGCTTTTTTTATTAATCTTAATTTAAAGTTTGGGTATGCTTTAAATCAAGTTAATAGGCTTATAATTCAAGTATTTGGTTTATGGATTTGCAGTCATAGATCTTTAAATCTAATAAAATATTCAAAATTTGATCATTCACTGATTATTTGTGTTATTTATTAAGTTTCCAAACAAACTAAGTTAATTTCTCAAGCTTAGATTGTCTTTAACTCTAATCCCAAGTGGATAGCTTAAAATCGTAAATTTCGAACCCGTAGTAAACAAAAATTGTACTTCTAAACATATCTTTAACCTCTTTTAAATCATGAATACACCAATCCTTAGCAATAGAAATCATTTAGCCACAATCTTGAACAAAATATACAAAAAATAGCAACAATAATGCACTCCCTTACTCTTATTTGTGTAACAGAATATCCACGACCATTCTCCTCATCTCATCCTAGGGCGACAATAGTATTAGTAACTGAAAAGTTTAGATCTAAACAATGAAATCTCCATGAAATGAATTGGGAGCCCTAAAATAAACATCCCCTTCATTAGTCACATTTAAAAATCCAGTAAAAATATCATGAGTCAAGTGAATAGGGGTACTTTGAATGAAACTCTAGATTTTTATCGTATTTGTTACATAATTATGCTCAATGTTCACAAAGAATTTGCGAACCAAATCGTGATAAATAGGCCCTTGAAAGGTGATAACTCGATCCCAGCCTAACACATGAAAAGCACTTAAGATATTAAACTGAGCCTTCAAGTTTAGATGATAGGTGCACCCATAAACAAAATTTGTATTGTAGAGAGAGGTGAGCCCATCTGAATTTTTGCGCATCGTAAGCCGAGCTTGATCGAAAGCCAGCCTTTTCTTTTATAATCATCTGAAAGCAGTTCCAGGTAGCATTTTGATTGAAAAATGTTTGATAAAGGCACTAAAATAAATCAAATAAAACAAAGAAATCCAAAAAATATTTTGACGCCAATAGATAGAGGATAAAGGATGAAATTTTTGATGAAATGACACTAAGAACACTCAATTTGGTGCAAAAGCAAGCAAGAGCTAGGGAATTTTTTTTAAAAGAGACGAGTTGGCTTAGGGAGAGGGAAAGAGGGTTATGAAATATTTAAACTAGAACATAGCATTTTAACATTGTGTTTTCAAAGCAATACTATGGGTTAAGGAGCAATACGACTGGCTGAACTTGTTGTATTGAGCTCACAGTATTATTTGTAGAACGAGGTCAACAGAAAAATACGGGGGTTTAAAAAAACCCACGTATTAGGTATGTTGACTCATTTTATCTTCATATTCAACACTATTTTGCATCAAACGCATCCCTAACCTTGTCCCAACAAAGTTTAATAGATTTTTCATCAATTTGTCTTATATTTAAAATTAAAAACTTATAAATCAAATTGAACATGTTGAAAATGAATAAAATACTAAGGAGATCACACATAACCTAATTAAAACACACTAAAATGGCTTCAACACATTAATCTAAGGTCCTAATGCAGAAAATAAAAAAAAATACCCATAATTAACTATCTAAAGAAGATAATTCCCAGTCAATGAGGATTAAAAATGGAAAGAGTCTTAACTGACTTCTTAACTTGACTAATCACATACAACTTCTCTCTTTGCCCATTTACTTTGAATGTGGAGTGACCGTTAGTGACTTCAATTGTTCTAAATAGATAAATGTTGGTCACTTCATATGGGCCTATCCATCTTAATCCTAGCTTGTTTGGAAAAAACTTCAATATTGAATTATAGGCCAAAACTTTATCACCCACCTTTAATTTTATTTAAATGATATCCTTATCATGCCATCTCTTAACTCTTTGCTTATACAATTTTAAGTTTTTGTAATCATTAAAGCGAAACCCATCCAACTCATTTAATTGAAAAAACCTTTCTTCTATAACTTTCTTGGTGTCAAAATTGAGAAAATTAATAGCCTAATAGACATGATGTTCTAACTTCACAGGTAAATGACAAGTCTTTCTATATACCGACTTATACGGAGCCGTCCTAGTTAGGGGTTTATATATAGTTCGATAAGCCCACGGAGCATCATCCAATTTTTATGACCAAACCTTTCTTGAGGGTGGTAACATGTAGTAATTTCTTGGGTAACACCATACTTGAAAACGAGGCAATCAAATTTTCTGCTGCAAATATGCATTCGTTAATCATTTATAATGGTTCTAAGTGTCCCAAATCAAGTGAAAATATTCTTTTTTATAAACTCAAATACACATCTTGCGTCATTAAGTGGAAGCACTATTGGTTTAACCTATTTACTCAAATAATCTATAGCCACTAAGATGTATTGATTAGAGTATGAAGAAGGGAAAGGTTGCATAAAGTCAATACCCCAAACATAAAAAATTCCACTTACCAAAATTTTGTTTAGTGGCATTTCATGTCTGCAAGAGATATTTCCAATCCTTTGGGAATTATCACAAGACTTAACATTTTGAAATGCATCCTTGAATAGAGTTGGCCATTATAAACCATACTTTAGCACTTATGTGTAGTCCTAGTAGGTCTAAAGTATCCTCTTATCTCTGTTGAATGACAATGAATTAAGATGGAAGGCACTTCTTTAGCAAGAATACATCTCTTAGTTATGCCATTAGCACATATATTGTAAAGAAAAGGGTCGTACCAAAGGTATATCTTAACTTCAGAAAATAACATCTTCTTTTATTAATATGATAAGCTATGAGGTATAACATTACCTGCCAAATAATTCATGATGTCTAGATACTAAGGTAAGGTAAGCATGGCTAGCAAATTCTACTTCTTCACCAAAATTTCTCTTCCTTTCTTGTCTCTAATTTCAATGTCAAACTCCCGTAAAATTATAATCCATCGAATTAAACGTGACTTGGCATTTGGTTTATTCATCAAGTACTTCAGAGCAAAATGGTCTGTATATATGATCACTTTTAAAAGTATTAAGTAGCACTGGAACTTGTTAAATGCAAACACCATAGCTAACATCTCCTTTCTAGTATTGGTGTAATTCCATTGAGAATCATTCAATGTGTGACTTACATAAAAAATCAGATGGAAAATTTTTCCAAGCCTTTTCTCAGGTGTTGTAGTAACTACAAAATCACTTGTATCATACATCAATTTAAACAAAAAAGACTAATCATGTAATACAAAAATAGTTGCACTAGTGAGATTTTCCTTCAATAATTGAAAAGAACGCGTACACTTATAATAAAAGTTAAGGATAACGTCCTTAGTCAATATCTCAATAAAGGGCCTTGATATCTTTGAAAAGTCCTTTATAAAGTGCTTGTTGAATCCAGCATATACAAGAAAACTGTGAATTGCTCAAACTGAATTAGGTTGTTGAAGTTGAGCAATTACTTTTACTTTTACTAGACCTACTTATATTTCCTTACTAGAAATTTTATGGCCCAAAACTATGCATTCTTGTAACTTAAAATGACATTTTCCCAGGGCAAAACTAATTTTGTCTTCTCATATCTTCTCAAAACTTTATCCAAATTCTCTAAACATGTATCGAATGACGTTCCAAACATTGAAAAGTCATCTATAAATACTTTAACATAAGTTTTAACTAAAGGTGTTGTAAGGACAAGTGAATGTTGTCTTTTCCTAATCCTTACGAGTAATAGGAATTTTAAATGGCCACTATATCCATATAAAGTACAATGAAAACTATTCCTAGTCAGTGTCTCAATTACTTGATCTATAAAGGGTAAAAGAAAGTGATTTTTTCGTGGCATCAATCAACTTGGGATATTCAATGCACATATTCCATCTAGTTAATTTCCTCATGGCAATAAGTTCATCTTGGTCATTCTTCATTATAGTAGTTCCCGCTTTCTTTGTTACTAACTGAATTAGACTGACCCATGTAGAATTAGATATGGGAAAGATAATACTAGCATCTTGAAGTTTAACTACTTCATTCTTAACCACTTCCTTCATATTTGGATTAAGCTTGTTCTACAGTTAGACTAAAGATTTATTCCCTTGTTAAATTAATAATCTATTAATATAACAAGAATGACTTAAACCTTTTATGTTAGCTAAGGTCCAACTTATAGCATTTTGATACTCTCTGAGAACTCCCAACAATCTCTCCTCCATCGTATTAATCAATGATGATGATATACGTACAGGCAACTATGATAGAGGCTTTAAAAAATCATACTTCAAATGTGAAGGAAGAGGCTTCAGTTCAAGAGTTGGATCCTCCTCAATTGATGGCCTTGGAAGGGATTGAAATGGTCTTTTTAAAGGATCAAACATTCTAGATTGAATGCAACTAGATGATTCCTTTCCAACTTCTATTTCCTCTAACACTTCTTTAACTTTGTTTTTCTCTACTTCCTCAAAACATGAATGGGTCAATGATTTTTGTAGAAGATTTGATCATAGATACGTTAACGGATTATGTAGAATAGCATTAACTCTAATAAAGTTACATGAATCCAAGGTGGAGTGATGCTTTATTGCTTGATAAAAAATTAACTCAATCTCTTCATCTTGAAGTTAGAGAAATAGGTTTCCTTTATGTACATCTGTCAGTGCCATGGCAGTCATCTTGAGTGGTCTTCCCAAGATAATGGGCAATGTGCTATCTTCATCCATATCCAAGACAAGGAAATCAATAGGGAAAATAAATTTATCAACTTTCACCATCATATCCTTAATGATCCCTCTTGAATAGGTTACTAGTCGATCAACTAATTGCAATGAGACTATCATTGGTTTAGGTTCTTCTAATCATAACTTCTTAAAAATAGATAAGGATAGGTTAATAATTGCTATGATATCCATTAGTGCCCTATTTATTTGTAAGCTACCAATTGTACAAGGAATGAAGACACTACCAGCGTCCTTTCACTTTAAAGATTACTTCTTTAACAGGATAGCAGAACATTCTTCATTCAGCTTTATAGTCTCATACTCCTCCAATCTTCTCTTTTCGGATAGGATTTCCTTTAAAAAAATTTCATAGGAAATATAATGTTGATATGAAGGTTTTAGATATCTCCAAGAATTTCCCAAATTGCTTACTAGGGTCTGTATTTTTTGACCTCGGAGGTTATGGTATCCTATGTTTATAAGGTTGTACATTTGGATCAACAACCAACCTAGGTGGATTCTCTAGACTATCACCCTCTTTTTCCTTTTCTTTCTTCTTCCCTTCTTCGTTAACTCTCTCTCTCTTGTCATATTCTTCTTCCTTTCCATCTTCTTTATATCTCTGTCTCTTCTGCCATTCTGTCTCTCTCTTCTGTCATGTTCTTTTATTATCTTTTATTCTTGACTCTCCAACAATAATTGCTTTCCTTTCTCTTCTAACTTTTTCCTTTCATTCTTAAACTCTCTTCCACTTCTTAAGATAATCACCTTAACATGTTCTCTAGGATTCGCTTTAGTGGTACTTAGGAGCTTGCTAGGTAGCATTTCCTGTAAGAGTTATGAAATTTGCTTAACTTGAGTCTCTAAATTCTTAGTTGATGCCTCATGGTTTCGTATCCTAGCCTGTCTCTTTAAAACTGGGTGACTTTCTTTGATATTGATTGGCTCTAAAGCTAGGTGACTGTTCTTTGGCTTTAATTTGTTATTGCGATTGATAGTAGTTCTGATAAATGCTCCATGAAAAGATTAGATGCTTCCTCCAACCAAGATTTTAAATTTTTAAGAAAATGTTTCCTCTTTACCTACTAAAATTGTCAACATATTGAACTTGTTCTGGCTCTTTGGCAAAAGGACTAAGTTCTTAACACTCCAATAGTGTATAGGAGATAATACTACAACTTTCATATTCAATTTTATGAGAACTACTACTAGCTGCACTAGTTATACTATCCAACTTCTTATTTAATACCTCCATTTTAGTGGCAAAAGCTATTGCGTCATTAATCACATGAAAACCATATGGGTTCTTTAGTGGCATTCAAAATTGTATTGAAAAATATTCATAGTCATTTCATCAATGAGATTGTAGGCTTCAGTTGCAGTCTTGAAAATGAAATTACCTCTAGCCATAGTATCAATGTTTCTATAAGTTGAAGGTGTCAGTCCAATATAGAATATATCTACTTGCTGCCATGTATTGAATCTATAACTAGGACACTTAGCTAGTGTCTCTCTAAATCTTTCCCAAGCTTTATATAGACTTTCAGTTTCATATTGCATAAATGAACTTATCTCGATCTTCATTTTTACTAGCTTAGAAGGTGGGAAAACTTTTTCTAGGAACAACTTCATTAACTCATCTAATGTAGTAATGGAACCAAATTAAAATGTTGATAACCGTGCTTTTTCCTTATCTTTAAGAGAAAAGGGAAAAAGTCTTAACCTAATTGTATCATCAAAAACTTCTTTTTTTTCAAAAAGATCACAATTATAATGAAAATTTTGCAAATGTTCGTTGGAATATTCTAAAGCTGGACCTCTAAATTTTGAGGACCTAACCATATAGATTATACTATGTGGGATTTCAAAATTATTTGCAGTGATTCTAGGACGAAAAATGCTAGCCACAAGTCTACTTTGGTTTCCCAATACTAATTCTATCATAGTTGGTTCTCTATTTTCTACCTGAGATCATACAACTATACGTTCTTCAGGATCTGTTGCGTTGGTTAGGTGACTTTAAAATGACGGGTGATTTTGAAATGATTTTACTTTAAAAACCAACGAACTTTTAAGGCAAGTGCACCTATCACAAAAGTAATAAAGTAAAGTAATTTTTCAGACTCCGAGTGTTGAACCCACAGGGATAAAGTTACTTAATTACCAGGTTGATCAGATTACAATTATTTAGGAAAAATATTGAGAAATTGATTAAATTTTGGAAAAAAGGCTTAAAATTGACTACGTTCGCTTAAACACTTTTAAAACGATTTTTGATTGCTTTTGAAAAATTCTGAAAATTATAATTAAATCATAGTCTCT
>JAOXYD010030645.1:0-14157 GCA_028565735.1 Pinacopodium congolense | reverse complement strand
CAAAAAGATGATTTACCAACATCAGTGATTTTTCATGGAATTTTTCATTGACATCTTCATTAGGTTGCATCTCCCCTACTTTTAAACATGATAAGTGGTCTGCTAGTACATTCTATCCTCATATTTTTATCTTGAATCTCGATATTGAACTCTTGTATAAGTAGCACCAACCAAATAAGCTTTGGGTTTGTCTCCTTATTAGCGAATCAGTATCTCAGTGTTACATGATTTCTATAAAAGATTAACTTTGAGCCTAAGAGGCATGATCAAAATTTGTCACATGCAAGGACCAGCACTAGTAATTACTTTTCGTTATTTATATAGTTTAATTGAGCTCTTGTTAAGGTCTTGTTGATGTAGTAGATGGCATCTAGTATTTTATCCTTCTACTATCCTAGAACGCACCCTAATGATTAGTCACTAGCATCACATATGATCTCAAATGGTAAAGACCAACTCGGTGAGGTTAAGATTTGTGTTGATATAAATGCCTCATTCAACCTATCAAAAGCATTTAAATAGTTAGCATCAAAGTGAAAAGATGCTTATTTAACTAACAAATTAGTAAGGGGTTCACTTAATAAAAGAGAGATATTTAATGAATCAATGATCAAATTCAGCATGCCCCAAAAATGCTTTGATACCCTTAACGTTACTTGGTGGTGAAAGCTTCTCGATGACATTTATTTAGACTTTATCCACTTCTATACCCTTACATGAAATCTTATATCCCAAAACTATGCCTTCATGCAACATAAAGTGACACTTCTCCTAATTAAGGACCAAATGTTATTCTTCAAATCTTTAAAGTACTTTTTCAAGGTTTTAAATACAATGCTCAAAGGAGTCTCCAAACAACGAGAAGTCATCCATAAACACTTTCATTATATCTATGATCATATCTACAAATATAACCATTATGAACAATTGAAAACTAGTTGGTATATTGTAAAGGCTGGAGGAAATTCTTCTATGAGTAAAAGTCCTATAGGGATAGGTGAATGTCGTATTCTCTTGGTCGTCTAAAGATATAAAATCTAATTATAGCAAGAATATGCATTCAAGAAATAGTATACTATATGACCAGCCACTATCTCAATCATTTGATCTACGAAGGGTATAGGAAAGTGATCTGTCTTGGTAACAGTGTTGAGCTTCCTATAGTCATTGTTAACCATCCATCTTATGATTGTTCTTATAGAAATTAATTCGCCTTTGTTGTTTTCAATCACTATTATGCCACCCTTATTAAGTATACACCGCATTGGACTCACCTAGTCACTATCTAAGATAGGATAAATAATCTTGGAAGAGTTTTACCATCACTTTCTTTACTACCTCCTTCATGTTTACATTCAACCTCCTTTGTCACTCCCCTTTCTTTTTACATCCTTCTTTAGGGTTAATCTCATGCATCACTACACTATGACTTATCCCTCTTATGTTTACAATTTTCCATCTCATGGCTTTCATTCTCTTCTTTATAATCTCCACCTCCTTCTTCTCTCGCTCTACATCCAATTGCTTAGAAAAAATAATCGATAGTTTTTGGCCTTCACCGAAAAAAGTATATCTAAAGTGGTTGGTTAAGGGCTTCAAATCCAAGATAGGTGATTTCTCACTTGAAGGTAGAGTGCACACTTCAGTTCGCACTAAGGGCTCTTCTTTTAGCATCTTACGTATCTCCTCTTCCTCATCACTCACTTAATGATTTTCCTTTATGTGATTTTCCTTTCCACCTTCCTTATCAATGTCCCTCTCACACTCTTTCACACATTCATTGACATATCAATCTTCATATAAGCATTCCCTCTGCTATATTTTTTAATGTCTTGCTCATGTTAAACTCTAATTTTTCATTACTAATAAGGACTAACTTTTCGTCATGGACATCAATCAATTTCGTTTCAGTGTTCATGAAGGACCTCCTAAGAATTAATGTATAACTCCTATCCTTCTTAAAGCCTATGATAACAAAATCTACTGAGATGATAAACTTATCCATCTTCACAAAGATATCCTTTACCACTCTAAACGGCTTCTTAATCGATTGATTCGCCAACTGTATGGGCATTGATCTTGGGTTCGTGTCTCCAAGCCACAACTTTCTAAAAATAGACAAGGGAATTAAGTTAATCTAACTCCTACATCACATAAACATTATGAGAAATTCTAAATTACCAATAATGCAAAGGAGAGTAAAACCTTTTGAATCTTTCAAATTTGATGGGATGTAGCTAGTGATAGTGGAGTTATAACTCTATGTTAGAGACACTGCTCCAAGTCCTCTTGTTAGTTGAGATATCCTTGTGGAATTTGATGTATTTTGACATGTTTTCAAAATCCTCTAAAAATGACAAGTTAATATGAAATTTCTTCAACTTCTCTAAAAAATTAACAAACTGCACATCAATCTAGTTCTTTTTGAACCTTTGCAAGAGAGGAATCTTTAGAGTGTACAATAGTGGTGGCATAAATGGCTTCTCTACAGCTTTATCCTTCTTCTTCTTTTGGTTATCTTATTTAGGGGGTTTCAGTTTCTCTTTCGTTTCTCTCCTCCAACTCCTTGCCAGTTCTTAACTTAATTGCCTTCAATTGTTAACTTGGGTTAGATTCAATGTTACTAGGTAGGCTCCCTACATTTCTTGTTGATAATGAAATTATAAGTTGGCTAACTGATCCTTTAATTTATGAATTATAGAGGCATGATTCTTTACTATTTGTTGAAATTTTGCTTCGATCTTCTTCTACCTTTCGTCTTTACTATTAAACTTATAGTTGAGCATGTGTTATGAGTTATCCCCGTTTGAACCTATTGATCCAATTTTATCTTATTGAAAACTTAGTGGCTCTTCTATTCTCATATTAGCACCTGTATTATTAGTCTAAGAGAAGTTTAGGTGATTTTCCCACTGAGGGTTATAAGCATTGGTTTATCTTATTGAAAACTTAGTGGCTCTTCTGTTCTCATATTAACACCTGTATTATTAGTATAAGAGAAGTTTAGGTGATTTTCCCACTGAGGGTTATAAGCATTGGAGTAAGGGTTATTTCTTGATTTTCCTTGTGGTGTTCCCATGTAATTTACCTACTACTTCTTATTACCATTCATCAAGAAGCACTTTGTAATCACATGACTCTCTTTGCCACACATCTCACAACCATGATATATAGTTTTCACCGAATGAGAAGAGGTAGCCTGTAAGTTGTTCAGTTGCTTAGTAAGTGTTGACATTTGGGCTAGTAAGGCAGTTATTGAATTCATGGCCATAATGCCCTTATGCTCCTTAAGATTTTTTTGCCTATTCCTTTCCATTGTCCACAGGCACTAGTTATTTTCCATCTTTTTTAACAAACCATGAGCTATATCTATTGTCTTTTTTATCAATGATCCTCTAGCTACTACATTTATTATGCCTCTTGCCTGTGTATTTACTGAATTATAAAAGGTCTATATTAGAAATTCTCTTGGTAAATTATGGTGAGGAAATCTCCTTTATAACTCTTTAAACCTTTCCCATACTTCATCTAGAGATTCCTTATCACTCTGTTGGAAAATTGTTATCTCCTTGATGATTCTAATAGTCTTTGTCTGAGGAAAATACTTGGCCAAGAAGGCTACACTAACTGATTCTTTATTGTGATGTTCTCTAGATTTGAAGACTTTAACTAAGAATTAGCTCAGTAATTTAATTTAAATAAAAATAGTCTCATTTTTATAGTGTCTTCTGTCAAACCATTATATCTAAATATTTCACAAATCTCTAAGAATTTCACTAGGTCAGCATTTTAGTCTTCATTAGCCAACCCATAAAACTAGGCACTTGTCTGCAACATCTTCAGCAACTCTATATTTATCTCAAAATTATTAACCTACACTAGGAGAATTTTAATTCCCTGTTGATTGGAGATGAAGCTAGGCCTCATGAAATCCATAAGAGTTCTTTGTTATTCTCCTTGGTTCCTTTATTCCACCATTGTTTTACTGATAGGTTCTTGATGCTTTTCTCTCTAAAGTTCTCTTTCGTGATTGGTGTTATCTAAAATTTCCATGGCCTTTAGATTTCTTGAGGTCCTAGTAATTCTTGTGTTCATACACCTACAATCACACCAAAAAAGTACAAAAAATCTTTAAATCAAAGCAATCCAAACTGAATAAGATGCTAAAATAGTAATCTCCAACAATGGTGCTAAAAACTTGTTTGCTTGTTTTACGCTACACTGCTGCAATTATACAGGTATGAACTTATAATATAATAGATAAAGTTCCTACAAGGATTGAATATAAATACCTAAAAATATGAACTTTACTTTGTTTAAGATAAAAATATATATAAATTGAAAATTAAACTAAGTTGACAAAATTCAATGAATAAAAATGTAGAAGAAAGTAAAACAATGAAGTTACTTAATGATGGAAACTGAGGGATTATTATATTTTTGTTTGTCCTCCCTTTACCTTATTGATTTAACCATGTTTAATCCTAGATATCTAGTAGTTAGATTAACCTCTCTTGAGATCCAATCAAGTAATTCCAATTGAAATAGATACAAATTGATTTGCAATCTAGGTTTACAAAACTACTCCTAAATACCCAATTGGATGTAAATCAATCTTAAAGAAAATTAATAAGAAATCAAGAAATATCTACAATTACATATTAATATGATAATTGTAAGTCCATTAAGCTACTAACTCTTGTTGAGCAACCTAAATTAATAAATAAATCAATAAGATATAAGTCATAAAACCATTCAAGAATAAAACCTAAACTGATCTAGCAATCCATAATCTTGTTCATCACATAACTATTCAGATTAGACATTTAAAGGAAAGAAATAGAAAATAGAAAAGAGTAGATACAAATTAAAGCTCCTTTATTAGAAAATCTGGATAGCTTGGTCAATCTTGATGTCTCCACCTTGATCTTAAGTTTCTTCTTATTTTTCCGTTTCAAAATCTCTTTTTTTTTTCCTCTATTAGATGTTATAGAAACTCAGAATGTCAGATATTAAGGTTTTAATGTGTCTCCCCTAAGCCAAAATAGCATGAAAACCTATTAAACACATCTTTCTACAAAACCCGACAACTTAGTAAGTTAAATAGTTATAACGATCATGATGGTTGCAAGGCTTATGGAATTATAACAACTTGGTTGCTATAGTGACCTAGACTTGGCTCTTTTACTCCACCTACTTCTCCTCATAGTCTCTTACTCAATTCCAATTGAAAAAGCAGTACATACCCATATAATCAAGATAGAATTCTTTCCTAATATCCGTAAGCATCACACTGAAACCATTAGATGCTAACAATAACATTAGAATAACATTAAATTGAGTCTTAAACTTGTAATTATCATCCTAAATGATGAGTTGATTTGGTATAACAAGTTATCCTCAAATTAAGCAATAAATTCACATGCAATTTCAATTGAAATCCAAATCAATATAACGACAGTTTACTGGTCATAAGTCATAAAGTGGAGCACATTTAAGAGTTTGAAATGTCAAACCTACAGAGAATTGACTATATGATTACTAAGGAAATTGGATTACAATTATTTAAGGAAACCAAGGCTTAAAACTAAAGGGTTAGATTGAATTAAGACACTAAAAAGAACTTAAAAACTTCAAAATTTGTAATTGAATTCCAAATTGTCTAAGGATTACCAATTGATTAAATGGATATAGACTAGGCTTAAATGACTCAAGTGACTTATGAAATGAATTGGAATCTTTAATCTCGAGCCTTTAATAACTCAAAACATAGCTACGGTTAAGTTTATGTATTTTCTCTAACCATTGTAAATTGATCTTTGGTTATTTCATCAATTAATAGGCACTAGGCTTAAAGTTCAAGAAGTTTTAATCATAAATACCAATTAACATTAGTGCTCTCATGATAACTAAGGTAGATTTCTCAGATCTAAGGATTAGACCATGTTGTTTAGTGAATTTTCCAATGATTAAAGTAGAGATTGTCAGATCTTTAACCATCTTAAATCATATTTTAAGTGAACAACTTAAAATAAGCATTATGATCTCAAATATAAACAAAGATTATCATCCAATTTTGTGTTAAACATGCTCTCGAGAAATTATAGAATCTGTCCTAAGCTAGAATTAAGCTTGAAACATCTCAAATAAACAAGAAAAATCATATCAAAAGCATAAATTCTTGTTATATATATGAACAAAGGAGTACAAAACAAGAGATTTAATGTTTAGAAAGCATCAAGTGATGATATAAACTGATAGACAACCTCCCAACACATCTTTGAACTCCCTTAAATCCTCTAAATACCTTGCAATTACAATATGCAAAGGCTAGAAAAGAAAAAGAAAATAAAAACCTACAAATTAAGGAAAGAAGAAGAGAATTTGATTTTGACCTAAATTCTCCCTTTAAATATGACCTAAATGCTGTAAAAATGGTTTCTAAGGCTTCTTATATATGTTGGCTGCAAGTAGGGACAAGTTAGAGCAAGTTATAGCAAGTGGAGAGCAAGTTGTAGTTGAAAATCACGTGGCAGCCACTAAAACAACGCTTAATTAGACTAAAATGGCAGGTTATGAAGTCATCATTTAAGTCCCTGTCTTCGACAGTAAAACGATGGATTGCAAAGCCAAATGGCAGTCTGCCGAGGTTGCAATTTAACTCCTAAAATCAGACTTTTTGTTGCATTTTCTTGGATTTTCTTGGAGAATTGGCTTCCATCTATGTTGTACATCATTTATAAACATAATTAAGCAACTTAGCAATAAATTGGAAGCAATAAACCTTAAAATTGGATTAAATTCATATGAAAATACATTAAAACCAAAGCCTAAAACTAATCAAGAATACTAACAAACTAATCCACCATAAAAAGAAACTATAATGCAACCCTATCAGTTGTTTATGCCAAATCCATGCACATTCACTCAAAGAAACCAAACACTTATTTTCAAGGCTAGTAACATCATTTAAATTGACAATTTAGATATTACCTTTTCTTTTTCCTATGAAAGAAATAATATCATCACTAAATCTTGAAACTAAAAATTCATTTCATTTAAAACATACTTTATAACCTTTATCACATAGTTGATTAACACTTAAAAGATTGTGCTTTAATCCACCAACAAATAGAACATTTTTGGAGTCATATAATTCGGTGCATATGGCCTCTAATTCTTTCTTTCTTTTTAATTATTTCTTTTCTTCTCATTCTTAGCGATGTGATCAATGTGATGTCAATGTAACCTTTTTCACTATAATCAAAACAAGTTGTGCTACCAATTTTATTTTTATGAAATGATTTATCTTCCCTTTTACGTGTGGATGCCTTCGTCCTTATAAGTTACTTTGAACTTCTTATGATGAGAGAAATTTCTTCATCTTTGCTTCCATAAGAAGATTCTTTATTGTCATTATCTTACTTTTTTTGAAGCTTTGAACACAATATTCTTCTTTCAGGTTTCCTTCAATCTCATTTAATAGGTAAGAAGTGATCTAATGTGTTCATCATGTGGGAGGACATTGAGATCCTTTACTTCTTTTATCACCATCAATTTGGCTTCCCATGACTTTGGAAAAGAGCAAAATAATTTTTCTTATAAGTTCGACAACTGAATAGGTCTTATCTAGACCTTTTAAAGAATTTATAATATCCTTAAAATGAGCATACATAGAAGAAATGGATTCATCTTACGTCATATGAAAAAAAATCACACATTAATGTGTCAACATACTAATTTTACCCTCTTTTACTTGATTTATGCGTAAAATCATGATTTCTACGATGTGCCAAATTTTATAAGTAGTCTTGCATATTAATACCATATTAAATTCATCTCTACTTAAATCACAATCCAAAATATGCATCACTTTAATATTAATATAAATTAATCTTTAATATTCATTATCCCACGCATCTTCACTCTTAGGTACTAATTGATTTCCAATAACTTTGGAAGACTTATGTATCTTTTGTGAAATTATTTTCTAGAGTTTATGCTATCATTCATCAAGAAGCATATCATCCCAATTTTCTAATGTAGACAATCATTGCCATAAAAATAAGGATTCGTACTTATGTTTTGTCCTTTTAGGCTAGTGAGTGAGCAAATCTATTCATCATGAGTGCCATAGTGACCTTTTTCTCTCAAATTCAGTATAATTTCAACTAAGTGAGACATATGTTCTAATAACAATTGTTATTCTTATTTGGCATCTCAGAGGGGGTGAATTAGGGGCTTTAGAGTTCACCAAAATTTTATGAAATGCTTATATAAAAGAAAACAATTCAATATGAACAATTGTAATAGTAAAATAGACAACTCAATAATATGATCAATATAACCAATTTTAAGAATTTAATAAAAACTTGTAAATTGAATACTTAAAAGGTAAAAGTGTAAGAAGGAAAGCAAACAGTTTATAATAGTTCATAAATGCTCATTTTCTTTTACATCTTCTTCCCAAAAAATCTTGTTGAGAATTTTCATATATCCATTCATAAATATAATATGAGCAATGCAATCCTTTTTCAGGGCTTAAGGACAATCTTCACAATTATTTTTCAAGGCTTAAGGATAAACTCCATAATATTAATTTGTCACAACTCTTCTACCATTAAAAAATACGATTTAGAAAGAATCTCCCTTAAGCTTAAAATAATGTATCAATAGGGTTTCAAACTCTTTGAAATGTATCAAAAACATGCTAAAAAATCACTCATAAAAACCAACTCAAACTTGACCTAAACTTCACAACACAAAGCCTTTCAATGTTTAGAAAACCTTGTAAGATTAATTTCTCTACACTTATGTAAAAACACTTATTTACATATGAAAAACCTAAAAGTAGCCAAAGTGTAATGTTCTAATGCACTAAAATCATTTTCTTGTTGAAAATAGTCATTAGAGCACAAAATCTAGACATCGAAGGTGGTTAAGATCAAACACAAATGATGTCACTATAGTACACCAATGTCTTATTACAACATGGTTAGCATAACGATGTCATTGATCTCTAGATGAACTGTCATTATATATAGGAACAAACACATCAAAACTTATTCAAAACACTTTTAGTCGTCCCAAAGCTATTTTATCACTATAAAATATTTCTTAACTCACGCACTTATTGAAAAAAAATCCCCAAAACATTTTTAACTCATTAATAGGATTATTAAACATTGCCCACATAAATTCCTCTTGATATGCATCTTACATATGTATTCTAATTCATGATCATGCATGAGTAAGAATTTTAAATTACCAAAATGACCCAAGAAAGATTTATAATAACATTTACAATTGTGAACCTATAAGAATTCTATCTTGATCTTTCAAACACTTAAATCTTCTTCATTTCATCATAAACTCCATATTGATACTCCATAATAAAATTCTTTCATACTTCTATTTATCACCTATCTTTTTAATACTTGAAACACAAAAAAAATGTTAGTCTAGGTATTGCTTTATCATTGTATGAACAAGGTGAATGTTCCATGGTTCAACACCTATTTATAGGTGAAAAACACGTAACTAGCTATTTATAACCATTGTTAATTTTAACAAACATTTAATACAAATTTACCATCGCATATTAAAACTCCACAGTGCCTATTCGAATAATTTATCTCTATTAGTCAATCAAACAAACTACTAGATGCACACTAGTCAACCACATAAAATCATATTTTTTGACTAATGACTGGTTAGCTAGTTCCTGTTCAAATTGGTTGTTTAGAAGTTAAACATAATAAAACACTTCCAAATCAATCCAAAACACTTCCCAATACTTCAAAACTTTTCTTAATTAACATATACATTGAAAATTTCCCTACAACAATTTTAATTTATCAAGAGGATTGTTTTAAATTATTCTACACACATTTTTCTTAATTGTATAACATTTATGATAATTTAACCATGAATGCAATTATGCATGAATAAGCCCTTTAATTAAAAAAAAAAAAGAGGCTAAGCAAGACTTGCATGAAAATTTACAATTGTAAACCCACTACAAAACCTAACTTGGTCTTCCATCTTGAGGCCTCCTTACTTGATCATTATAAACTCCATTTTGGCTCCACAACTTCAAATTTTATCTCTTTAAGCCTCATTAGCAAACTTATGTTTTTAAAGCCTTTTACTTAATAAAACATTAGTATAAATATTGTTTTGTCATCATCAAAATAAGTTATAACATCTCTTGGTTCAATAGTATCAACTATTCAATCTAAACATAAGTTATAAGTGAGTTCCTATAAGTTATATCTATCCAAGACTAGGGATTTTAATGGATTAAATATTTTTACATAAGTGTTGTGTTACACTAATTTAGGATATCTTCACTAAAATAAGATAGAGTTATAATTAAGTCATAATAGAGTTATAATTAACTCATAACCTTATCTCTGTTAATTCTAATTCATTGTTTGGTCATTTAATGAATTTATATTAATAGGTATAAAGAATAGGGAGTTCAACCCTATCGGCCTCTATTGGATTTGAGATCCTTAGGGGGAATCAAAATTCAATCATTCATTGACTCAATTATTTTGTTTATTAACTTTTTCAATAACTAAGGTAGATTTCTAAGATCCCTAATTACCTAATAAACTATCTTCTATGACTAGTTTAAAATAAATGGCTAAGTACTCAAATAAACAAAGATTTTCAACACAGACTAAGATAATGAAATGAGAAAATAATCAATCCATTTATGTACTAATTCCAAATAAGGAGGATTAAGCATAAATATTCATTAATAAGGTCAAAGAAATAAATAAAGAACATATATTTTTAACTAAAGGATGTTACAATCTTAGTTTTCATGATAATAAAACATGATTTTTAATATTAGTTTAATTTATGATATAAGGTTTGAAAGATATGTACATTGGACATTGATTTTACAGTGAGAAGTTTGGAAATGAAAACTAATTTGGTAATAAAACAAAAACAAGAATTTTTAAAGCTTTAAGACTTTTAGTTAGGTAGTTTAAACTTAAGTATAAGATTCATTTAAATGTTCAATACTTTTAGGGCTTTAAATTGCAATCATGATGCATATACTTTTGTTAAAAAAGATCATAAATTCTCATGCACAAAGAAAAATTTTGTGTTTGAGTTATTTTGACAAGCATTGGTATTTAAAATAAACTTTGGGATGATTTAAAACTTGTGTGAGTTGTTTTAAAGTAAAATAAACATATAGGTTTGTTTAAAAGTTGTTTGAAATTAAGTTTGAATTGAAAGAAGTTTTAAAAAGGAGCTTAAAATTGCATGGATTAAGAAATTTTAATTTTTTGTTACAAATGACAAGTCTTTATCACAAAAATTACTCAGAGGAACTTTTTAAACTTTTGTGAGTCAAGTTTTTAGTGTTTTGATGAATTTAAAAGTATTTTGATAATTTTTAAAGGTTTGCATAGTGACTTCAATTACACTCCTCAACAATAGTCAACGACATAGTTGTAATAAGTTGTTGTAGTCCAGATGTTTATCTAAAAGATAAACCAAAGTATATAATGGTGGATTAAACAGTGCCATTATAGTATAAGGTTTAGACAAAGGCATAGTAGGGAATCATATGAGTAATGGTTAGTTTTATAAACCAATGATATTTTGAGCATGGAAACAATATAAATAGAGGTCATAAGTGCATTATAATAATTCTTATGAATTTTTATAAAGTTTTGAGCATTGAAATATTAAGAAAGTGTTTTTAGAATTTATTGTTGCGTTCGTTGTATGTGTTTGATTATTTTGAGAAAGTGGTTGCTTTTTTTTTCTTCTTAATCCAATATGATTTTGTGTGTCTTTTTCTTTACAAATCTTTAAAGAAAATTTTTTATTCAAATCATTCATCTTTAATAGTTTTGAGCCCTTAAGATATTGGATTATTAAGACAAACACAATTTGTGATGTAATTTCTTTTGTAAAGCTTCTTCTTTTATTTTATGGGATTGTGATTCTCTTAGAAGGTTTCTTCTTAACTTTAACAAGATTTGTACATGCTTACTCTTGATCCTAATCAAAGAAGGATTGGAATTATAAAGGGTTTCCTTTTCATCTAAAGGAGATATATAAACTTGGTTTTGATTGATAGAGCAATATCCAACAAGATTACTGTAGAGAGGACATAGGAAATTGACGTTTTTCTAAACCACTATAAAAATCACTTTTGTATCATCTTCACTCTATCTCTTAATTACAATTAATTATGTTATTTCTTTATATTTATTTTATGAGATTTTGACATAAGCATCATCATAACATCTACGCTAAAATGTTATTTAGGGATTCCATATACATAAATATTAGTATAGAAGGTTAGCTTAGAAAATTTTGTGACACCTAATTCAACCCTCTTTTAGATGCCATTAGGACTGAAAATTGATATTAGAGTTAGGCTTATTTGGTTCGCATTTAGTTTCTAATTAAATTAATGAGAAAAAGATCTATAATGGCAAACTTGATGGCTTTTACTAGTCAAGAGGGGCAAAATGTTAGAAGGTTATTATTTTTTAATGGGAATAATTATTTTTATTGGAAGACTAAGATGAAACTCTTTCTTACGGATGAAAATAATGATTTATGGGGAATTGTTAGTAATTTGACATACATTACCACCAAGGTTGCAAGAAATGAGAAAGTGCCTACGATAAAAGAAGAATGGAGTAGTGAGGATAAAAGGATGATCTCCTTAAAAAATGGAGCTACAATATTTTATTTTGTGCACTAGATAGAAATGACTTTAATAGGGTGTCAATATGTGAAACCAAATACGAGATATGGCATACCTTAGAGTTAAAAAATAAGGGCACAATTTAAGTTAAGTAGAGTAATGTGTTCATGTTCATAGACCAATAAGAATTGTTTCACATGCATTACAATGAAATAATTTCAAGCTTGTATATTAAGTTGATTGATATTATCAATGCAATAAAAGGTTTAAGAAAAAAAAACATATACTAATGTTTAACTTGTGAGAAAAATTCTTAGGTATTTGCCAAAAACATGGGGGTAAAGGTGACTACAATATAAGATGAAAAGGATTTTACACCTTGCAATTGAAAGATCTCATAAGATCCCTCCTGACCTATGAGTAGAGGCTTAAAGAGGCAAGGAAGAGGAAACTACAACAAAGAAGAAGAACTTGGCATTTAAGGCCTCTATAAACAAATCTAGGGAAGAGGGTACATCTTCAAGTTAATGTGAAGATGTTGATACTGCTTTCATCACAAGGGTATTGAAGCAGTTCATGAAAAAGAAGGGCTTTAAAAAGAAGATAAAACAAAGTAAAAATGAAATTAAAAGAAATTCTTCTAAAATTTTGTGTTTTGAATGTAGGAAACCATGACATAGGAAAAATGAATGCCCACTTCTTAAATAGAAAATGAAGAGTGAGAAGAGTGGAAAGAAAGGATGGAGGAGAAAAAGTAGAAGAAGGCTTCAAAAGATATAACACAGGATAGCTCAAGTGACTCTAAGAGTGAACAATCAAATGAAGAAGTAGTAACATATGCTTCATGGATTTGGAAGATGAGGTACTATATACTTCTAACTCTTGTGATATGATGATGATGTGGATAATGAATTGATATATGACGAATTAGTTTAATGTTTGGAGCTAATAACCTAAAAATGAAATAAAATATCTTCCAAAGTGTAAGGAGAAATTAAAATTATTTAATTAATATGGGCTATAAAATGATAGGTTAAAAAAATAAATGTATGGCATAATAAAATTCAGAAGTGTGAATGTTATTGCTCAAAATGATAATAGGGAAAAGTAGATAAATGAAAATGGATCTTTCAAGAAAGATGTTAATACCTTAAGGAATCATTATAAAGATTCACAAAGGGTAATGAGAGATTAGAAAGCATGCTTGGAGCCTAAAAGGCTTTAAATGATATGTGAGGACTTGCTCCTCCACATGACATGTACTTATACCCCCGTACTTATATTCCGGGGCATACTCGTATGATATCGGGATATCAGGTCTTGGGTACAACCGTTCCTTTCGCGTCCACCATTGCTCGAACGCATGACCTACCCACTTGCAGCCATGCGAAGCACAACGATTACCATTTGGCTAACTTAGCCAAATGGTAATCGTTGCGCTTCCCATGTGCTGCAAGGCGGTAGGT
>JAOXYD010030636.1:0-14158 GCA_028565735.1 Pinacopodium congolense | reverse complement strand
AATAAAAACACAAAACATAAATAAAAACACTTAAATAAACAAAACTTACTCCAAATTAACACTAAACACAAACAAAACAATAATTAAAATAATACTAAACAAAAACACACAAAATAAATATTAAAACACAATAAAAACAATCTATTATGCAATAAACACATACAAAACACTTAGAAAAATCCATACAAAAACACAATTATCAATATCTTCTACTGATATTCCTAACCCTTTAGCACTTATCACAAGACTTGACAAATGCATATGCATTCCTAAACAATGTAGGCCCAAAAAAAACCACACTCTAGGACCTTTTGCACTGTCCTAGATGCACCATAATGTCCCTTAACCTCTCTAACATGATAATAATATAACACAGAGGACATTTCCGCCTCAGGAATGCAACACCTAATAATTCCATCCACACAAATCTTGAACAACAAAGGATCATTCCAAAGATAGTGTCTTACTTCACTCAATAATTTCTTTTATTTGGAAAAAGAAAAATCAGTGGGATAGATATTATCAATAAGGTAGTTCACAATAACTACAAACCAAGGAATGGCTATCACAGCCAATAGATGCTCATCAGAAAAGGTCTCTTGGATGTCGTTCTTTAATGCACTATGTATGGCGGGTTCATCTAACCTTGAAAGGTGATCAACTACAAAGTTCTCAGTTCTCTTCTTATCCATCAATTCAATTTCAAACTCCTGCAAAAGCAACACCCAACGAATTAGTCTAGGATTGGCATTGGGTTTTGTCATCAAGTACTTTAATGCTGCATGGTCAGTGTAAACAATCACTTTAGATAAAGCCAAATAAGATCTGAATTTATTAAAAGCAGATACAACCACTAACATCTCTTTCTCCATGGTGGTGTAATTGCATTGTGCACTATTTAAAGTCTTGCTTACATAAAAAATAGGATGGAAACGCTTACCTTGTCTCTGGCCTAAAACAGCACCCACTGCATAATCACTTGCATCACACATTAACTCTAAAGGAAGAGACCAGTCAGGAGATACAAGAATAGGAGCAGTCATAAGCTTATCCTTCAACAGTTGAAAATATGTAATACATTTCTTATTAAAATTAAAAATAGCATCTTTTTCAAGCAATTCAGGCAAAGGTCTAGGAATCTTTGAAAAATACTTTATAAATTGACTGTAAAAACCAGCATGGCCTAAGAAACTCCTAATAGATTTAACATTGGAAGAGGGGTGGAAGTTTCTTAATTACATCAATTTTTGCTAGGTCTACCTCAATACCCTTGCTAGAAATCTTATGACCCAAAACTATACACTCTTGAACCATAAAATGACATTTTTTCCAATTAAGAACTAAGTTAGTCTCCTCACATCTAATCAAGACTTTCGCTAAATTCTTTAAACATGCATCAAATAAAGTACCGAACACAGAGAAGTCATCCATGAAAAGTAGTGAGCATTGCATAAGCCAAAAGACATGCATCAATAAGCAAAATTACCATATAGACATAAAAAAGTAGTTTTCTTATGATCTTTTAGGGCTACCAGAATCTATAAATATCCACTATATCCATCTAAGGCAGATTAAAAATCATACCCAGCTAACTTCTCAATCATTTGATCAATGAAAGGTAAAGGAAAATGATCCTTCCTAGTGGCATCATTCAACTTCCTATAATCAATACACATTCTCCATCCAGTTACCTTCCTAGTGACTATCAACTCATGCTTATCATTTTCAACAATGGTAATGCCTCCTTTCTTCGGCAACACCTTCATAGGACTTACCCAACCTGAGTCAGAGATAGGATAAATAATACCTGCATCAAGAATTCTCACTACCTTACAATATCCTTCATATATGGGTTAAGTCTCCTAAGGGCCTGGACCAATTATTTACTTCTATCCTCCATGAAAATTCTGTGGGTGTAAAAAGAAGGGCTTATACCCTTTATGTCTGCAATATACCACTCAATGGCTTTCTTGTGGTCCCTCAATACTCTTAACAACTGCTCTTCCCCGACACATGACAAATAAGAAGAAATGATAACAGGTAAGTGCTCAGATGGGTTCAGAAAAACATACTTTAAATTACTTGGAAGAGGTTTTAGTTCAAGAGCAGGAGGCCTTTCAATTGAAGGCCTCAGTAAAGGGTTGGCTAGTCATTGAAGAGGCTTATATGCTCTGTACTATGTCCAAAATGCCTGCTCCATTTTAGCTCCAATGTCCTCTAACTCTTCTTGTAACTCCTCATCAAACTCTTCAAGCATAGCTTTCACTTTCCCTTCTCACAAATCTGCACACAAAAAAGAAGAACAATCAGAATCAAGAAAATAAACATCAATAAAATTACATGAGTCAAAAGAAGAAATAGGGCCCTTCATCACGTCAAACACATCAAACACAATCTCTTTATCTTGAAATCTAAAGATGAGCTTTCCTCTCTGCACATCGATGATGGTCCGTGCACCCAAATCGATCAAAGCCCTATCAATATGTAAATCACTAATAACACAAGGAACACTGAAACTCTCTGGATCCTTGAGCTTCAGTGGAAATTTCTTTAGCAAAATGCCTAAACACTCCTTATTCAGCTTAATGGTTGCATATTCTTTAAGCCTCCTCTTAATGGATAAAATTTATTCAAAAAATTTAGCATATCAAGGAATTTATACAGTAGCCTACACAAAAGAATGTTGATATGCAATTTCTTAAAAATTTTAAGAAAACGACAAAATTCTTTATCTAAGTGCGTACTTTTTAATCTCTGAGGATATGGGATCCTTGTTCTTAACAAATTTGTAATGGGATTGGCAAATAACTTAGGATGGTCCTCCTTAGCAGCTGGTGCTTCTTTTTCCTCCCTATTCGCTTCTTGACTCTCTTCTTCATCATTCTACTCCACTGCTTCATTCTTTTGCTTCTCCTTAGTTTTCTCGAGTTGTCTGCCACTTCTCAATGTAATTGCCTTTCCATGTTCCCTCAGATTAGCTTCTGTAGTACTAGGCAGTGACCCAGGAGGTCTCTCTTTCAGTAAATTGGAATTTTTACTCATTTTATTTTCTAAGTTTCTAATGGATGACTCTTGATTTTGCATCCTAACCTCAGTGTTGGATATGTACTTTGAAAGTAACTCTTCAAGGTTAGATTTTTTTGCTGGCATAAAACTGGTGGCTTTGAAACTAGGAGGTGTCTGCCTCTAAATGTTATAAGGTTGTGCTGTTTGATCATTCCTCTAGGAAATGTTGGGGCGATTCCTCCACTCGAGTTGTAGATGTTGGAAAAAGGGTCCCCTCCTTGTCTACTGAAATTGCCACATAATGGGCCTCTTCTTACTCTTAAGTAAATGAATTTCCAACCTGACATTCTGAAGACTAATGTGAATCTCCAACATAATTCTCACATATAGCAAAACTCTTCATCGATGAACTGGCTCTACCCTTTACGCTATGCATCGAATTATCTAGCTTTCTTATCAACATATCCATATGAGCTAATAAGACTACTGTATTATCCATAACATGAGCATCAACAGGTCTTCTAGGATGTCTCTCTGTATGATACTGAAAATTGCTAGTTGCCATCTCATCTATCAGTCTATAAGCTTGATCTGGGGTCTTTCCCATCAGATTACCTCTAACTGCTACATCAATAATACTCTTAGTTGAAGGAGTCACTTCAGTATAAATTGCGTTAACCTGCTACCAAGTGGTGAACCCATGACTAGGGCACTACACCAACATGTCTCTGAATCTCTCCCATGCCTCATATAAGCTCTCATTCTTATATTATGTGAATGAAGTGATCTTGTTCTTCATTTTAACAACCTTGGCAAGCTAGAAAAATTTTAGTTAGGAACAATCTCATCAGCTCATCCCAAGTGGTAATGGACCTTGACTGCAATGAAGCCAACCAAGCTTTGGCTTTATCCCTAACTAAAAATTGAAAAAGCCTCAATCTTACTACATCATTCGAGACACCATCCTTCTTAAACAAGTCACAAATATCGAAAAATGTCTCTAAGTGGGTGTTTGGATCCTTTAAAGGCAATCCACCAAACTAAGACGCTCTAACCGTGAAAGTGATACTGTAGGGGATCTCAAAATTGGCTACTATAATCGTCGGTCATACAATAAGAGGTAGAGACCTATTGTTGTTGCCCATAGTCAGATCCATCATAGTCAATTCTCTTCATCCATCATGATGTTGCTTGATCTCTTCTTCTCAACGTGCCATCTCTACAAATGACTCTTCAATTTTCTCTTCTTC
Organism: Pinacopodium congolense; assembly: GCA_028565735.1. Taxonomy (NCBI): domain Eukaryota; kingdom Viridiplantae; phylum Streptophyta; class Magnoliopsida; order Malpighiales; family Erythroxylaceae; genus Pinacopodium; species Pinacopodium congolense. The sequence goes on along the minus strand of JAOXYD010030636.1, from coordinate 9,902 downwards.
TGTCTTACTATTTTGAGCCAACCTTACTTCGTTTCTCAACCTACGAACAATTTTTTTCAATTTCAGTATCTAGTGACAAATTCTCAGGCTTGTGACCACAAGTGTGCATAAACCAAAGAAAAAAAATCAAAAGAAAGCAACAAAAGCACTAAAAACTAGAAACAAAAATGCTAAAGAAAAACAAGCCAAAAGAAAGGAATCAATTTTAAATAACCTAAATAAGCAAATAAATGACTAAACAAGAAATAAAACTGAGAAAATAAGCACCGTCTATCTTAATTACTCAAAATAAGCAAGCAATCAATAAACATCGTTGCTAGGGAGCTCAAAACTTATTACTAGTCTAATTAAAACAATATAAATAAATGAAAAATCTCTCCTAGATTAAACGAAGGAGGCAAGTTTACCTCGTCAACAAGTAGTATAAAAAGAAGTAAACTGAGTATCATACCCAAAGGAAGTCCAATATGCAAACAAATTAACTCAAATGATGCAGAATTAACTCAAAAACTCAAAATTTGATTGATTGGTAATTAAAGTAAGGAAAATAAGATAAGTAAATATGTAGGATGCAAAATGAACTAAATGTAACTAAACTTGACTCATAAGATTAAAAATGGTTAAGGCTTCGGAATTAATTTGGATTAGGTCTACTAAATATGACAACGGTGGATTGGTTTAGGACTTCCCTCACTTAAACAAGTTACATCTAATGATCATAGGCATCCTTTTTTTCTTTTACTCTCAATTAACCTACTTGTTCCATAAATTACTTGTAATAAAAGGCATTAAATACACAAAAGACCTAAAATCAAGGTTACTAATTCTATGTATCCTCACACAAGATCCTAAGGCTTAGTCCACTCCTAAGTTTAAATGTGTTGCTAATTCGATTTTCCAATAAAATAAATTCCATTGGTCATGAAACTCATTCACCGAAGGCTAATATTTAGTTTATCAAGTTAAATAAGGCTAAACAAGCATTAAAAAAAGCAAAAATCAATTCTACATAACCTATCCTAATCTAAATCAATCCATAGCCTTAACACAAAAAAACACACACACACACACATGATTATTAATAAAATAGAAGAGATGGTGAAAACATCAATATCCATTGATTAATTAATAAACCAGAATCTTCACAAGTTATAAACATAGATACATAAATCTAAAACAAGATGTTCACTCCCTCAAGATTACGGTAACAATGGTTTCGCATTTGAAAGCTAAAAAAATAGATGGCTAAAACTAGAAAAATAAATAGACTCTTAACAAGGTTGTTAATAGGACAATAACCCTACTCTGATGATGACGAAAACTTTACTCTAATGATGGAAACTTGACTCTGATGACGGAAGCTCGACTCTGATGACAAGAAGGGGACTCGAATGACAAAACCTCCGTCTCACTCTCTCTATCGTCTATTGAAAATATGTTTGTTTGCAACTTTTATACCTAGGTTTCTATGCATTAATTGAAACGAAGCAATTAACGAATAAAATGGAAGGAACTGAGGTCTGGAGCCCTTATATTCGATCGACCTAACTTTACCATTTGGTCGACCGATCTTCAACATTTGCTTCATTTGGTTAGCTTGTTTTTCTACTCGGTCGACCAAAAAACTAATTACGAATTATTCGATCGGCCAGTGTCAGTTTAGTCAATCGACCTTCATTCAGTCAACCGATGCTGGCCATTCGGTAGACCGAACTTTGATTATTTGACCGCCGTATATCTGAGTTTTGTTTATGCTCCACAACAAGCTCTAATTGAGTACAAATCTCCACAACCTAATATACACCTTAAATTAACAATAATAACTCTATATTGGTGTAATTCAACTACGAAATTATTAAAAACATAATGAAATATGCATTTTAAAATAGTGTAAAATACCCATTAACACATGTTATGTATTAATTGTTGGTATATTATAAATGAAATGGTGGCATTTTATATGTTAAATTGCATTATGGTTTGCGTTAAGTGATCGTATTTATATCAAAAAAAAGGGGCGGTATGGTTTACATACTTATGTTATGCAAAGTATTAAGTGGTGGTATGATATGTACTAGGAAGTACTATTTTATGTAACAAATGTTGATATATTCTAAATTAAATACTAGTATGTTATGTATATAGAGCTAGTATTTTCTGCACTTTTCTATAGGTAGAATTTGACATATTTTAAAATGTAGGCATGCCTTAAGGAAGGAATAAGGAAGTAAAAGAATTTTTAGAGTCAAAAGACGATTTTCCTTAAGACATGCCCGTGCCTAGACAAAGGAAGGAGAAGTAAAGAGTTATTTTCACTTCAAAAGGTAAACTTGATTAAGAAACAAAAATGTCAAGTGAGGCATTATGCCCATAGATAAAATTTGACCTTTTTTAGTAAAAGGTTTGACAAGTGAGGGGCTATGTCGATAGTAGAACGTGACCTTCCTTAATACATGCCCAAGCCTTAAGGAAGGTATGAAAGTGTGAGCTTATGTTTTCAAATAATAGGTGACTACGCCTTAAGGAAGGAACTAGAAATGAGAAGCTGCAATTGGAGCCAGTATGTGACCTTCCTTATATATCTTAAAACTTACTTCTTATTCGTTCTTGTTTGTAATCACTTATTGACTTGTTCTAGTTATTACAATGGACTATATAATCCACATCTCATAACTTGGTGACTCATTTTGAATTTCTAACAAATAAATAGATAGTGACCATTCCATAACTTTGGCCACCCCTTAAGAAAGATACCATATTTGAAATGCCACAATTAAAGAAAGAAGGTGATTTTCCTTAAGGAACGACCATGCCTTGAGGAATAGACCATAAATGCGAAGCCAAATTTTGTGAGAGAAGGTAATCTTTCTTAAGGCATGCCCGTGTCTAAAGGAAGAAACCATAAATGAGAATCTATGGTTATAGGTAGAAGGTAACCTTTGTTAAAGCACGGATAAATTTAAAGGAATGAAACATAAATGCAAAGCTATAGTTGGAGACAGAATGCATACTTTGTTTAGGCATGACCACATGGAATGAAAAAAACTTTTTTCTAATTAAAGTGTACAAAGGAAAATTGATAGTGGAATGGGTACATTTATATTTTCACAAAATTTCTAGAACTTTTATGAGAAGTCTCTCCATTTGCAATTTTGTAAATGTAAGGTTATTTGAAATTGATATTTTATGTAGCCTAGGTGGTAATTTAAGCATCGTGCTGAGTAAAAAGTCAACAATTATTATAAAATAAGCCCACAAGGAACAACCTTACATTTTTTAAATTTCAAAAGAAACAAAAAACAGAATTAGGAGAGATTTACAATAATGTTAAGGATATGTATCCTTCCCCTCCTCCCTATTTGATGCCATAGGCACATTCGTTATATGAGCCTTAGAAATCTTATTTGTATGGATTCTTCTAGATTGTGGTAGTTTTTGAGTTATTAGATGATCCATTTAAGGCTTGTTCTCAATAAAAGTGGCTAGGAGGTATCAATTATCCATGCCTCCAACTTTGAATTTCAATGGAATTATCTATTAGAGTAGTTGTAAGCTCTTGGCACAGTTATAAGGGTGCCTTGGTTGGTTATAGGTGACTTCAACTGCACTCTCAAATTAGAATAAATTAAGGCTAGACAAAACATACTTGGTGCTTATCCTAACTTTAGGAATTGTGTTCCCTAGGTGGGCTTAAAGGACTTGAATTTTGAGAGTCTCTTCTTCACTTGGTATAACAAGAAAATTGGCTTAAATTTACTCAAGAGGGCATTTGATAGGGCATTGGTGAATGATAGGTGGATGGACCAATTTCAGCTTAGTAAAGCTAGCTTTAATCATTCTCTCATATCTGATTATAATCTTATTAAAGTTTATATCTTCTCGGTTGCTTCCTTAAGACATACTCCTTTTAGGCCTTGTAATCATCTTATTAAATTTAAAGAGTGTAATGGCATCATTATTTCGATATGACTAAGCAAATTCAAAGATTTGGGAAATACAAATTGACTAAAAAGCTTGATCTAGTCAAATAACAATTGAAGATGCTTGCTATGAGATATCATTTTGTGGATAGGCAAGCTATTTAGCAAGCTAGAGGGGATTTAAGCCACCGCCAATCTATTATTAATCTCAATCCTTTAGATACTAATTTGAAGGCAAAGGAGACATAATCCCTGAGCATTTATACCACTCTTTTAGACTCTTATTTCTTTATATTAAGGTAGAAAGCTAGAATCTTATAGTTAAAGGAAGGGGATTACAATTTAGCTTACTTTTCCAAATCCATTATTAAGAGGAGGAATAGGAATAAGATTGTCTAGATTATTGATTCAAATTGAAAGGTTCTTAGAGCTTAATATGATCTTTAAAAAGAGGCATATGACTACTTTTAAATTATTCTTAGAACGCAGCATATGAGATATGATATTACAATACGTTTGAATTTATTTCGTATCTCCTAACTTGTCTAGTGCAAACTTACGTACACCCACTAGGCAGGTGAGTTCTAAAGAAATTGAGTAGGTTATGAGACTCTTGAATCCTAATAAATCCCCTGGCTTTGATGGTTTTAATGCCTTCTTCTTTAAAACCTCCTATAATATGTTAAGGGAGCAAACTATTAAAAATATCCAAGAATTTTTCAACACAAGAAAATTGTTGAAGGAGATCAATAAGATCTTTATTTTTCTTGTTCCTACGTGTTCTAGCCCCTTAAGGCTTAAGGAATATATGCTAATATCACGTTGTAGCACCACTTATAAGATCATATCTAAAATCCATGCTAGTAGGCTAAAAGGTATGTTGGAATAATTTATTAATCCATCACAAGTAGCTTTCATTGAAGAAAGGAATATAGGTGATAAGATTCTTTTAGCACAACAATTTTTCAAAGATTATGGAAAGAGGAAGGCTACTAAGAATTCTATTTTCAAAATTGATTTTCATATGGCATATGATACAGTAGGGTGTTCATTTATCCAAGAGATGTTGATTACTTTTGAATTTCCATCAAGTACAACTATTTCTTATGCTGTGTAAGTTAATGGAAAACATTCCTTATGCATTCAAGGATAGAGAGGATTGAGATAAGCTAACACCTTATCCCTTTGCATGTTCACCTTATGCATTGAGACATTAATTAGGCTGATTGAATCTAAAATTAATTAAGGTAGCACATTTAGTTCTCAAATAAGTAAAGAAACTTCATATGTTCAACCTTGATTTTGTCGATGATTTAATGCTCTTTTCTAAGGCTAATGGAGACTAAATTAGGTTGCTAATTGTTATGGTCTAACTAAAAACCAAATAAATCCAATTGTAATTTAGCCCAAACTAAAGGCAAGAAAACCTTATCAACAAGTAGTATACAACGATGAATCACCGAGTATTGTCTCTCTAGGAATCTGAGCATAATAATAAATCAATTAATGTTAATTATCTAGATGAATCTAAATTGATTAATTGATAAAATAAAAAAGAGTTAACTAAATTAAAAAATAACATTCAATCTAAACATAGGCTAATGAATTAAGAGTCTAACAAATGATAAATTAACTAGGGCCTTAAATTTCAATGTATTAAGCAAACAAAAACCAATTCAATAGACAGATTCAAGGCATTCATCACTAAAATAAGGTATAACTATTGGTCACGAAAATTCCTTTTCTCTTTTAAACTTAATTCATCTATTTTGTCTAATAAATATATTGGAATAAATGACATGAATCACAAGATACTTAAATCTAAGTTTGTTAGATCTAAAAATCCTCACAAAATACTTTAGAGCCTACCAACATCTAAATTCAATTGTGTCACCTAATTAATCTTTCAACAATTAAAAGCTCATGGTCATAGATACTTTAATCATCTAAAAAACTAATTGAGTCGTCCAATCAAAGTAATATTAGATTAAGCACTTCAACTAGGTAAAATTCTTCCAAAAATATTAAACTCATTTAATCTTAAACCTAACTAAAAATGAAAGCAAACATAATTAACACTGAAATCCAAGAAATTATAACAAAACTCACATTCATTGATGAAAACTAAGATTCATTTGAATGCTCTTGGGGCTCCAATCCACTTTCCAAATGTGAAGAAAAAATAAAATAATAAAACCTAAACTAAAACCTAAATAAGGACAAGAATAATCTGAAAGCTCTCCTCTTCAATTTATTCTAGCCTCCAAAATATCATCTTCTATATTTTTTCAAGACCTTTATAAAGATCTTGGGTGGATACTAATGCTTTAGAGACGTTTGCTTGTTATTTGTCCACTTTTTCCTTTAACAATATCCAAAATGATGTGTAAAGTGACCTAAATAGCAATTTGTAAGCACCTAAACAGCGTCATTTATCTTTTATTGTTTAAGTCCCAAAAATTGATAGCTTCTACCTCTTTTCACATTTTTTACTCTAACTCCTCCCACACACATATGACGGCAATAAATTTTGATACACAAGTTTCACACATGATGTTCTTGCACCCGAATAATTTCTATAGAAATTTGAGCTTTAAAAATTCCCCTAATTCATAAAAAAAAGTCACTTGCATCAAAATTTGTTCTTGTTTGGGCTTGTTTTGCTCTTCTCTTGATGCATCCTTCATGGTTTGTCATGTGGCCTTGAAATTTGGTGTGGAACATCACAACATGATGCTCTAAGTCCTCAAATTGATTCTAAACCTCTTATAGTTCCAAAGGTTTCTTAAAATGCTCACCAAGTCCTAAAAAAGTATAAATATGGTGTTATCATTTATTTTCCTAGAACCTTCCATTAATGGACTATTCCAACAAAGTGAAATTGCTTCCATTTGCATCTTTAAGATCATCTTTTTTTCTTTTCAATCCAATTAAGTTTTAATAGCTTTGAACCTATAATATAATCAAAATAACACATAAATAGGATAATTTTATACATATTTAGGAATGAAAACACATTAAAACAAACACTAATAGAGCTTTAAATAGTTATATAGTCCTCTCAAATTTATAAATCAATCCAGCCACGCGCCAACTCATTATATCCAATGCAGTTGTTACGGTCTCAAATAAGCTGAAACTTATAACAGGTTTTGCAAGTTGTTCTCTTCTTATCAAGTATCTTAGTTTGCCAATTATTTCTTTTAAACCTTTATATAGTGAATGTGAGAAGAGATGATCTTGAAAAGTGTTCAGACAAGAATTAGTAGTTGGTGAAATAGAAATTTGTCCTTAGCTAGAAGGGTTCAATTAGTTATCTCCATACTTTCCAAAATGTATGGTTATTGCTCTTCCCATCTTGTTCTACCCAAGAAACTCATTATATGACTTTTAGGAACTATCTTTGGAGTGGGGATGTGTATAAATATGCTAGCAACAAGGTCAAATGGTTAAAATTTTATCTACATAAAAAGATTTGATGATTAGGTTTTCCATCCATCAGTTTTACTACCAAAGCGAACTTCGTTAAATGACTTAGGAGATTGGATAGGGATAAGGAGTTTTTAAGGGTGAAATGGATGTATGCTTACTTTATAAAAAACTTGAATATATGGGATATCAACATCAATAGCATAATTCATACTTGATAATCTAAAAGGTGCATAACCGCAAGAAGATTTTCAAAGAAATATTCTTTTTTTTTATGTTAGGCGCTTTACTGCATCCAAATGTCATCTACAATATCAACTTGCAGCTATTGGATATGATCATTGTTGTAAATGAATGCAAATTCTTCTCTATAAACACTCTTGTAGTTTCCACAAACCTCCAAATCCAAGGATGTTGCCCCTTGCAAGGGTGGTCAAGTTACTATGTTGATAGTGACATTATAGCCTAAGATGACAATATTATGGATAAGGAAGGAGAGCTTCCCTTATTCCAAGTCATAAAATAAGTAAGAAATAAGTTATAAAAAATAATAGGGGAACGTTCATTAAGACGTCGCCATGCCCTAAGGAAGGAACTAGTTAAGAGTCAACAGTCTTAAAATTAAAAGTTAACCAACCTTCAAGTGTGGTCATACTTTAAGAAACGTATTAATTAAGAGTTCGTAATTTTTAAAAACAAAAGGTGACATTCCTTAAAGCATACCCATGCTTTAAGAAAGGAACCATTTAAGAGTCAGTGAAATTAAGGAAAGACAGTGACATACCCCAAGTTGTTGGCATAGCTAATGGAAGTAACCATTTATAGTTACGAAGAATGGAACATCATACATCTCCTTTTCCAAGGCAAAGGAACTCCTTAGAGAGTTAACTAGTTGTGCACAAAATAAAATATGCTATGACAAAATTTGCATTATGGGAAGCTATAGTTGAAAAATGCTAGAATGTTATTTTTATAGTTAATGATAATACTAAATAATTAAATTTAAAAATAAATATATATAAATGTATCATTATTCCATAAAATAAGGGGTAATACCCCATGCATACAACAAAGAAAAACATGAGTTCAAGTCCTAAATAAAACTAAAATATCTAAGTTATGATGTACTAACTAGCTACAAGGTCAAAGGACATGGAGTTTTGAATCCTATAAAATAAAAATTAAAAAATAAAAAATAAAAGGCCAAAATTTTCTCCATCTTACTAATCCTATGCTCTAATGTCATAATATGACTAATTTCTTTAGTCTACTTACCCCTCAAAGAGGTTGAAGGGCGTCCCATAATAATGAACACAACATTTTAGCACTTTTAATACATAATTTTAGTAAATGTGGTTGAGCTTAGAGCAGTGAACTTGAAACGCATCCTATCTTATACATAACCACGATTTTTTTCTATACATTCAATGTGAAGGGGTTTCATTTCACACCTTCTTATATAAGTCTTTTTTTCTAAACCAGTTAAACCAAAGTTAATTGTTAATTAAGTTATTTAAGGTTCAATGATAAAAGATGTATTTTTCTTCTTCTCTTCTTCATAATACTAGATAATTTTGAAACAATCTAAGCTTTAGGATTGACTTTCATGTCGTTTAAAATAAAATGAAGAAAATAAAATTTAGCTTTCATAAACAAATTTAAGCTATCCTTCCTACTTCAAAAAAACAAAAGGAAAGCTAGGAATCAATTTAGGTACTTGAAAAGAAATTGATATAGGAATTGGTGAACCAATGAGATTCCAATAATTTATTTTGATGATGATAAAACATTATTGTTACTAATGTTTAAGTGTTTGATGCATTTATAAGCTAGGCTAATGTTTAGAGTGTAAGAACTTTTTGGAGCGAAGGTAGAACAGTTCAAGCACTAGATGATCAAGGATCAAATGATCAAGATTGTAGATCAAAAGAATGAAGATCAAGTCTAGATAGGTTTAAGAAATGAGTTAAAAATGTAAGTGTTCTAAACTTGATTCTTAATCAATGCTTGAAAAAGTCTCTCACATTTGCATATAGGCATATAAGAGTTGAATTGTGGTTTTAGTGATTAATTAGATTTGATTATGACATTTTCCATGTTATAAATTGCATTAGAATGGCATATATGCTAAATATTGCATAATCAAGAAGTAATGTGATGAATTGTTTTAATGTACGCTTCTTGATGAATTTAAGTGAATTGAATTGTTGATTTAACTTATTTATGTGTGTTTGAATATAGTTGAATCTAGTTGTGATGTGAATTTTGGTTTATGGAAGGTTTATGGATTGTTTGAAAAGGTTTTTAAATTGTTTAAGAATGAAAAGTTTCATAATCAAGGAATTTCTTATGTTTTTAATGAATTTAATTGTTTTGATGATTCAAATAGCATTGAATTATGTTTTAAAACTTGTTTAAAGTATTGATTAATTTTAGGAAATTATTTGGAAAGGTTTGGATCTTGTTTGGTTCATGTTTTATGTTTTTCTTGACATAATCGGCAGGTCAACGGAGCAAAATGACACCTTTCAAAAGGGTTGTTTAACCCCTACT